>PVIC010014836.1:0-36021 GCA_004025085.1 Thryonomys swinderianus
CCTCCGTTACTAGAAACTTGCTTGAATTTTGATGGGGACTATTTGGCTCTATCTGTAAATTTGGGGAGAATTGATATCAAAGCTGTATTTGTTCCTAAGTAAGATACATCCCTCAATTTTTCTAGGTCCTCTGCCTTCCATCAGCAATATTTTGGAGCCTTCAGTGTATAGTGTGTAGATCTTTCACACCACTTGACAGGATATCCGGAAGTGGATCTTTTGATGCTGTGATATTGTGGGGCTGTTGTGTTGATTTGCTCTGCTGTGCTGGGATTTAAACCCAGGGGCTAGCACACGTGAAGCAAGCTCTCTCCCACCCAACAGTCCCTGGCCTTTCACGTTGTTTTATTCACTTTAATTTCTGATTGCTTTTTGGAAGGATGTAGATTTTGTATATTTATCTTGTATTCCACAATCTTGCCAAACTCATCTATCCTAATAAGGTTTTCATGGATTTTCTACGTAGACAATAAAGGCACCTAGAAAGAAAAAGTTTTACTTGTTCACTTTCAATGTTTCCTTTTTTCCTTTCTTGTTTGATTGCCCCTGGTCAGTGTTGTACTTGATCTTAGAGGAAAAGCATTCACTGTTTCACACTTAAGTTTCAAAGTAGCTCTAAATTTTTCAGGGGTACCCTTTAAGATTGAGGAAATTCTCTTCTATGTGTAGTGTACTGAGAGTTTTTATCAGCAAGTGAGGTTGAATTTTTGTCAAATGCTCTTCTGCTGCCATTGTAGAATCACACTTTTGTTTTTAGTTTGTTGATTGAATTTCAAAAGTTAAACCAACGTAATATTCCTGCAATAAAGCCCACTTTATCTTTTATATATTGTTGGATTTTATGCCTTTACGTTTTTAGAAATTTTTAATCCTTGCTCCCAAAGGATGTTGGTCTCTAGTGCTCTTTTCTCAAGGTGTCTGTCTGGTTTTATATCTCAGCCATTAAGAAACAATGCAAATCCAGAGAGGTTAAGTATATTCTTCAGGATCATGCTGTTAGTTAGTTGCAGGGTTGGCAAAACCGCTCTAAAGCTTAGAATGAATAAAATATTAAGAATAGGAGACGTTTAACTGATCCATCTTAATTCTTAACCCCAACAATTTAAGAAATGCAAAAATAAGTTTAACATTGTGACACTGTGGGGAAAATATGCATTCTGATTTGAAAGACTCGTGGCCTCATATCAGTGATCCAAACCGTTTGTGCTTTAGCATCTTCATCTCTCACAAGGGGTCCTTGCAAGGATTAAAGATGACCTATACTAAAGCGCCTAGGAAACCCTCTGGTGCACAGTTGGTTTTCATAATGTCAGGCATTGTTCTGAAGATTCAGTGAGAAACACTGGGTTGTCACTTCATGCCCAGCACATCCCTGTATTTCTGGGGATTCCCACACTCCCAGGAAGACATGCCAAACCGGTGCAAACCCTTTCTCCCTCGTCCATGGCATTTAAACCTGCGAGGGGGGCCCTTGCCTCATGTTTGCTTCGGCCCTCTCTGGTTCAAAAGTTTCTCCTGGTCACCACCATTATTTCACATCCAGTTCACCTATCAAGAAAGGTCAGGCACCAATCTCACAGTCGGGGCCCAGAGTCCTCACCTGAACACAGCACTACCTGTTCGCTCAAGGTGGCACACGCTGCTAGTTGCCTGGCAATAGCTAGCTCTCTCCTGGTTGCAAAGATGTCTTTGATTTTATTGAATGTAATAATGTGCCTAGTTAAAAATCTCATACCCACCAGCTCCTTTGGTGGGCAAATGACACCATTCTGGGAAATAAGAGAAGCAGACATCCCCAGAGTCTGCCAGGGAAACTAGCTGACTCAGCACCTGATTTTGGAGGTTTTTTGTTGTTGTTGTTGTTGTTGTTCTTTTCTTTCCTCCTGAAAATTAATTGCGGTGGCTGGAGCACCAGCAATTTCTGGTCTACGTGAAGATGAGACTTAAGTATTGATGTTAACAGAAGACATGAAGAGCCACGGGGTGGGGTAATCCTGGGAGGTCAGTGCTCTGGACTTGGATTGCTTCCTACAGGCGACAGACACATCCATGGTCTGTTTAAATTGCTGTTTTTGGATTTTCTGAGAAAAGTGACATATTTGATATCCTGAGTTTGCTTATGATAATCTTCCGGAGAAGCCATGTTCTGTAACTTTGGTTCTCTATCTCACATACTTTTCTGCAAACTATAAATACCATTTAAAAATACTGATATTAAAATCCCTAAAAGGATAAAATGGAAGAACCCCAAAATGGGGGATCTGGTTGAAAGCCAACTTGCATTTTCCCACTTAAAACCACCTAAGAAAAATTGATGTAACAGATGAACTGTGCCCAATACCTGTCTCCCTCAGGGGTCTTAGTCTGCTTGTGTCTGCCCAAAGGCCAACATTGCTGCTCGTATTCATTCTTCCAGAATCTAGAAAATTCTTAGAAACTACCCAATTGGTACGTGTCAAATAAATACCTGTAAGAGGTGGTTCTAAGGCTTGAAAGGCAGTAAATAAAGACTTGAATAGGTGGATTAATAAGAAAACTGTAGCATGACCTAGGCTCTGGATTCTCTTTTCATGCTTAGAGTTTGAGACCAATTTTAAGGCCTTGGTTTAATCATTGGAATATTATACAAGGGCCTGGGGGTGGGACAGCCTGCATGTACAACTTAAATAAGGTCTAAACTCTCTTAAGTCTGCTATTATATGACTTTTGGTGGAAAATAGAAAGATACACTCTTCTAGTGAGTGAGAGCTGAAATAGTAAATATTTAAATAATGTGCAAGTTAATTTGTAGATTTAAGCAATACTGTTTACAATCACAGTGGCTTACTTTATAGAAATCAACAAAAAAAACAACTAAAAAGTGAGTAGTTTCTGAAATAACAGTAATATTGCTTCACCAGATGCTAAAGTACCTCATCAAAGAACAGTTCTCAAAATGATCTACTGATTGGAATAGTAACAGAAAAAATAGGTCCAACTGATTAAATAGAACACCAGTAAACTAATACACCATCAATGTATTATAAATAAAGGGATATATAAGTGATCAATGTGCTTTGGGGGAAAAGTTTCTGTCAGTACAAACTATTCTGTGTCTGAGGCATAGACTGATAACTCACTTTGACCAAAAGAATTAATTTGAGTTAAATGTGATATGTATATGTGTACACACACACACATACCTATTTAAACACATCTATTTTGGAATAAAGAGTATCTCCTGACAATAACTAAAGAAGGGAGTTGCTAATAAAACAAATTTAAGGTCAGTAAGTTTAGGCTTGAGAAACATTTCATGGTATACATACCAGAAGATAAGGAATCCCAACTGGGAAAATCTAAGGATGACAGTAGATAAGGACTGTAGTAAATGTGACAGATACACGTGTCCTGTTATGTATGTGCAGGAAATTCACATTACCTGTATGGGCAATAGTCGGGTCTGCCTGGACGGATGGTCTCAAGAATATGAGCAGATGGTTTGCACCAGAGAGAATGCAAGGAGGGAACAAATGCTGGGAAAGTGTTTAGCTTCCATCATAATGAGAGAATTGCAAATTTAAAATAGCTCTATTTATTACCTTGTGCATATCAAGCCATTAGTGATAGATGTTTTTTAGAAACCAAAGCTAACCGAACCTTAGTGCTAAGGTATATACATACATCACCTGTGGAAATAGTATCATGATTCTTCTGGAAAGGAAGTGACAGCATATACTTTGTAGATCTTAGAACTTATTCTACCCCTCAATTTGAAAAATTTTGTTTTGGGGAGGAAATCTCAAAAAAAAATCTAATGAAACTGGTTTTGCAAAAATGTTTACAACTATACTTTTCATAATGGCAGAAGTATCCACAATTTTTAACAGCCAGAAAAATGGCTAAATAAATCTGTGTGTGTGTGTGTGTGTGTGTGTGTTTGTGTGTGTGTGTGTGTGTTTTACTGGAGATTGAACCCAGGGTTTTCAGACCGAACTACATCCCCAACTTTTTTTAAATTTTGAGTCAGTCTTGCTAAATTGCGCATGCTGGCCTCAAACTTGTGATCTTCTTGCCTCAGCCTGCCAAAATGCCAGATTCTATGCATGTGCCACCACGCCTGGCAGCTGTGTAAATCTTGACATGCTAGTGGAGTAAAACTTTACTTAGCTCTCAAATGTCCACTATTCTAGATTTATGGAATCATCTACATGAAATGATCTCCAGAGGAAGAGAGCAGGCCACAGAACGGTTAATACCTGACAATAACAACATGTACAAGCATGTATTGTGAAACTGTTTATTCTAAAATGTAAAAAGTATCATTTGGTGAATTTAGAAACCAGAAGTATGCCACAAATTCCTGAATGACATTTCAGAAATCATTACTATTAATATTTTGGTCTTTTTCACCTATATTATAATTTATGTTTTATTTCCCCTGTGTCCCTTCTCTTGAACTCTGCGAGGATTTCTCCTTGAGAAATAGACTCCTCCCTTTAACCCCATTCTCATCACGTGGCTCAGGCAGGGTGGATCTGAAGCAGGTTTTCCAGTCTCAGTAAGATAGACTTTGGAGACCAAATGACTCACCAGCCTGCGTGGCCACAGGACACTTGTAGGAGGCTCGGCATTCCTGGTCTCTGGCCACTAGATGCCAGCAGCCTCCTATCTCAGAATGACAACCCCACATGTCTCTAGACAGGCCACTCGCCCCATGGGAGGTACAGTCACCCTTGGTTGAAAACCACAGATACAGACATAGGCTTTGAAGAACTTAAACCACTCTGCAGACTCCATCCTGCGAACCCCAGGGGTTCACCGCAGATGAGCACGCAGGCCAGGTGCAGCCACTGGGGACCCAAACCTTTCCTGATTACGCAGGGCAGGACAGACCCAGTCTTCCCTTTCTTGGACAGGACGCGTGAGAATGAGACTTGAGACCCGGAAACACCACCAGGGGAGTGGGTCGTTTCAGTGACTGATGTGCGGACCTTCGGTGGAATTCATGATGAAACCAATAATTTGGAAAGTGGAGACCTGAGAATGTGAGTCGTGTGTAATAATACTATTTGAGCTGTTAGGACTCACCCAGAAGTTACACCTTGATTTTTAATTTACTTAATGAATCACACCTTTTAAAACTGGCGCGTATTAGTGATATGAAATAATGAGATTCATTTGGCATATCAGTATATGCATATAACATATTTTGATTCGTACCCCTGCTAGCCTCTCACCTTCTTTCTTCCCATCCTCCCTTTTAAAATCTAGTTTGAAAATGGATCTTTTATTTTGAAACCTCTACAATTCATTGAAACTTCATATGTATACTTTTATCATCTAATACGTCAGGGTATCTGTCTAAAATTATTATGAGACATGTAAAATATCCAGAAAACAGGTCTTGTAATGTAGTCAACATCTATATTTTACATGAGACATGTAAAATATCCAGAAAACAGGTCCTGTAATGTAGGTGACATCTATACCATTTTAATGTTTGCACATTTTTTTTCATATTTGCTGTTAGATTTCTGGGGCTGTGTTGATCCTGCCAAGAAACTAAACATAGAGGTACATGTAGGTACACATCCCCCAATCTTTTCCCTTCTTCCATTTTCCTATTTCTGCCTGTTTTTATATTTTTACAACAAGCAATATTTTCAAATACTTAAAATTGTTGTTCAGTGTATTTGAAATACTAAAAGCTGCCATACTGTCAGTATGCTTTTCTACTTGATTTTTATTCAGTGTTCTGTCTTTTAAAGGTTTTCGTTTTATTTTTTAAGATGGCCTCACTATGTATTTCAGGCTGGACTTGATCTCACGGCATAGTTCAGGCTGGCCTCCGACTTAGCAAGCCTCTTGTCTCAGCCTCCTGAGTGCTGGAAGTATAGGTGTACACTGCCAGACCCACCTTAAAGTTTCATTAGGAAAAAATGTGAAACGGAGGATTTGGTTCATTCACTGGGGTAGGAGTGAAGGCAGTGCCGGATCTCAAACCAGGGCTTCAAGCATGCTAGACAAGCTTTCTATTATTGAGCTAAACTTGGACACCTCCTTCATCTAATTCAGCTGCTGAATGGAATTCAGTGTATTGATAAACCAGAGAATGGCCCTTATCCTACCTACAGACTGAAGGTGTTTTGTTCTTTCACATAACAAACCGTGTTACAATGTCATAGGGAAGAACTTTATGTAAGCCTTTCTGTGTGTGCGAGGTTTCCTTCCCCAGCACAGACACGGAAGTGGAACTAGTGGATCAGAGAATAAACTCACTTTGGTTTCCTGCCATTCCCCTCCAACCGGTGGCTCCACCCATCAGTGTGAGTCTTGCTTTTTTACCTCTATGGAGCTTTAAATTTATTTTATTTTAATGTGTCTTAACAGTAATCATTCTCTACTGTATTGTCTCTATTTGGTCTTAAGTTCTGCACTTTTACTTTTTGCATTTAAATTTTTAAGCCCATTTGAAATTTACTTTTATGTAGAGTATGAGACAGGGATCTAACTTTGTCCTTTACTATCTAGACAATGAGTTTTCAGAACCATTGATTACATCATTTGTTAAAATGTTTATTCTGTTCCATTGTTTTAATTTCTACCCCTTCCCTAATACTATACTGTTTTAATACTATAATTTCACAATAAGTATATTGGTAGCTGACACATTCCCCTGTCTTCAAAAATTATTGTCTATTCTTGGCTCTTCATTTATCAAATTAAGTACAGAATCACCTTCCATGTGAAATTTATTAGCATAAAAATAACTTTTGGGATGTTGATTGAAATTAAGAGGCAGGCTGCTATTTTTCTAATTTTAACATCAAAATAATAAATTAATAAATACTGCTGTAGTTTTCAATTTATATATGTTTTCTTCTTTTCTATGATTTTACACTATTACCCATGAAAGACTTGTATATCTTTTGTTAGATTTATTGGTAGATACCTTAGAAGTCTTCTGCTGGTGAGTTTGTGTGTTCTAATTTCTAATTTTTTTGAGACAGGATCTCACTATATAGTTCAGGTTGTCCTTGAGCTAACTGTGAGGCAATCCTCCTGCCTCAGATTCATATGTAGTGGAATTACAGGCATGTTCCATCACATTCCACTCTAATTTTTACTTTTTTTGTACTCAAATGTAATTTTGGTATATTGCTATTTTATTTAATAATCTTACCAACTTTTTCTTATGTTTGATAGCTCTTTTTGATCATCGTTTTGAAGACCTTCTTGAATTTTTTTTCCTAGGCAGGGTCTTTGTTTCTGGCCACCATCCTTGAATTTTCTATAAAAATAATCTTGTCCCATTAACTTTCTTTTTTCCTGTCCTATAAATTTAATTTCTTACTGTGCTTCCTTGAACATTCTCTAAATGTTAAATAGAAGTAGTGATAACAGGCTGTCTTTGTTTTGTTCATAACCCTAAGGGAAGTGTTTCTAATGAATTTCAATATCTATAATATTTGTTGATTTCTGGTAATTATTATAAAACTATGGAAGCTCCCTTCTATTCTTAGTTACTAAAAGTTCTTGTGAATGAAAATTGAATTTTATTGGTTGCTTTTCCTGCCTTTTCTAGTACAGTGGTCACATTTCTTTTTTTCTACACATTTATTTATTGTGCAACATTAATAGACTGTCTACTAATATTTAACTGACATTGAATTTTGAGACTGACCCTACTCAGCCATGATGGGTGGATTATTTTCACACATTTTTGGATAGGCTTTGCCAATGTCTTACTTAGGATTTGTGCACTATGTTAAAAACTAAGTCTAATCTTTACATTGCCTTTCTTGTAGTACCATTGCCTGATTTTAATATCAAGGTTATAACTTCACCAAATTTACCTAGAAGCCTTATATATCTGGCTAAAGTCAGTACTGCTATCTATTCTATTTTTGACAGCTTCAGTATTGTTTGGATATATATAGTTATAACCTAATGAAGACACTGTGTAAAGTTCTCAATTTTAGTTGTAAAATGGAAAATACACAATACAACCAACTTTATTTAAATGGTCTGTCATGTTTCTGAGCTGTATCTGCCTGGATATTACAGAACTTCCTGGCCAAATCATTATGACTGGCACTTCCTTTTCAGAAGAAGTTCCCTCACCATCCAGGGGATGCCATGCTGGAGACCAGCTTTACTCCAGGGTGACCTGGGCTCAGTCCAGGAACACAGGTTTTGGCTGTCGATGTCCTGGGTTCGGGTATAGGTCATTTATGTTGGTCGCAGATTCTGCCAGTTAGTTTCCCTCTATTAAAATGTAAATATTTCCTTTGTCTCTAGCCCTCCTCTGGGCCCTCTCCTCTCTGAAACATCTAATTTGTTTCCGTATTCTTTAAGACACCCCCCAGGTATCCAGCTCTCCATCTAGAAAGCTGAATTACAGCTCAGTAATTTCTGTTAGTCCCCATCCCGCCTATTTGGCTTTCCTTAAGCCTTTCTGCTTATTTATGCCGCATGGTTTTAGGACTCTTTCACTAGCACTTTGTTATGGCTTTGTAAGTATTCAAACTTGTCCTCAAAAGTCAAATCTCACCCTTCTGTGGCTTCAAATGTCACCTCTCTGTGGCAGAAAGAGATCTAGATTCTCTTCTAGTTGCATATTAATTTTACCAGGTCATTTGAGAGAGGGTTTTAGAGGAAACGTCATTTGTGGCTTTGAGCACCTTCAGCAACTTCTTCAAAATCCTGATGGCAAGTCTGAGCACATTTGCAGGGCCTGGTGAATCTTCTCCCTCCAGATGGCTCACCCGAACAAGTTAATCCCACTTCGTGTTACTGGTAATTGAATTCCCCCCCGAGAAGGAAATTGTATGAGATCCATGAACATTTGATGTATGGATGTTTCCAAACAGCTTGACTTGGAAAAGATTAAAATAGCCTTGTATTCCCAATCCCTCAGACCTCCTTTCCGGGAGGGCCCAGATTTTAATCTGCTCCAGGTGGCTGAACTCAGGACGGCTTCTACCTCTCAGAATCTTCAGCTAATGCCAAGTGCAATCGTAGTTGGCAGAGTTCACAGTGTTCTGGCACCTCTGAGGGACGGCATGGAGTCTCCCTGCCAAGTCCTCCGAGGACTGTCTCTCGGATTGCACTTTTCCTAATCAAAAGCTGCCATGATTAATGGGCTCCAGGCAATGGGTAATCTCCTAGATTTAAAAATCAGAACCGTGGGGGAAAGTAAGAGCAAATTATTCTACATCACCATGAGTTTCTTGACCCCAAATGCTCCATACAGTTTTTCTTTTAGGATCTTTGCCATGTAGACAGCTGATACTTGATTGAGTTGTGCTATTTGTGAGGGTGAGAGTGCTCTGTGGCTCTGCCTCCACATGTGTGTGTTTTAATGAAGCTCGTAAGCTCGGAGGCTTTTGGAGTTGGCTACATTTAAGAGTAAAACAAAGCACCAAAAACATTGGATATAGGAAATATTCACATAACTGGATTTGCCTTCGCCTCTCCGACAGCTTCTGGTCTGAGGCAGCACAGAGCAAGATGTTTTCCAAAGGAACAGCTCCAGAGCAGAAAGTGAGGATGTTGCCCTCACCCTTCCCCTCCCACCCCACAACACACACACACACACACACACACACACACATACAACTTCAGCAAGTCACAACAGGGTTAGACGGAATGGAAGTTCCACCTCAGAAAAAAATTTAAGATTCACACACTTTTCTTCAATCTGATGGCTATGAGGAAGTTAGATTAAAAGTGAATCTGGCTGAAGCACAAGGAATTCAGCAGATGAAAGAGAGACCCGTCCTTGTATTTTATGCCTTCTTAGAAATATTACCAAGATAATGGCATTTTACAAAATCACCTCGAGAAACAATAATAAATTTATAGATTTTTTTTGAGGTAGGTAATATCGTAGCTTTTATGGCCATCAAAAGGTCATTTGAGGACAAGAAAATAGTGTTTATTTATTTTGACTAGAGTAAAAAAATTAGTAAGTCCTTGGCATTTTTCTTCTCCATTTTATAAATTACTAAAGTCTGTATTTAAATTAGATTTCATTAGTCATTGTAAAATGGTGCATTGACTTCATTACACATTGTTTTAAAGGCTGGAGAAATGGAGTCAATTTTATTTTATCACACAGACACCATAAAAGTCTTGGTAATTACTTTGTTTTATGAGACTCCCCATCAGCTGGATATATCGTAAATATCCTATTCCGCAGTTTATAGATGAGGAAAACAGACCACGTGGAGGCCAAGTTGCTTATGTTCACATTACCGCAGCCGCGGTGGAATTAAGCGTGAGATGCTGTTTCTAGAGGCAGAATCTGCCTCTGTGCTATGCTTGAAGCCCAGAGTCCTCAGAAGTGTTTCTGCAGAGAACAGTTCCAGGAAGGACAGAGGGAGAGGGAGAATGGGGAGGGAGCCCATGGCGGAGCTCACTGACGTCCGGCGGATGCCTCGGGAGCAAGCAGTGACCACTGTGCTGCCCTTTGCCAGCTACAACAACAAAAGAATTCACTTCACACAGCCTGGGCAAACGGACAATTCCTGAAAATTTTAAGTGCAAGAGAAAAATCAGGAAGAATAGAGAAATAAGCATCTTCCACTCATCCCTCCCAGTCGCATACTCCGATTTCACCGTACTCTCGATTCGCCCCTCCTCCCAGGCTTCCCTTTCGGATGACCTTCGCCAGTGTGCCCGCTGGCACTCCAGCTCTGCCGTGGGTTCCTGCTGTGAGATCAGGTTTCCTGCATGTACAGCACCCGTAACTCAGTCTTGTATGTCAATCTTCAGGTCCCTGTCCCAATTTATTGAGAACATTTGCACCTGTTCATTGTCTTTCCCTCCATGTGACCTCAGAGATCCTGGTGCCGGGGACTGTCAGCTCTCCAACTGCAGATCCACTGGGCTCCACCATACAAGTTCTTCCACCGCCCTCTGTGGGCGACAAGAACATCAGATACTCGGAGTTCACACACCAGGTGACCCCTAAATAAAAGGTGACCCCCTACAGCCTTTTTGCCTCTATCAGCCACAGTAAAACTTGTTGTCATAGAATCAGAAATACCTCAGTCCCTGGGGAAAGAGCTCTTAGCATTAAGTCGTATTTTATGTATGGGAAGGCAGAATTTCCAAGTCTCTTGTAAAAATAGCTGGGTAAGAAGGTCCTAAAAATTTCCCTTGAGTACAAGACCATAAATGGAAATGGAAATTATTAATATCCCATCCAAACTGATTTCATATGTATAAATTATCATATATATTACTGCTGAGTTTTTGTGTCCTGCTGTGATTATATGATTTAGTGAGTACAACAGTTTGAGAAGTGCTTTTCCCCACTGGAGCTTAGTCTCCTAAGGAACCATTACACTTGACCCTGAAGTTCATATGCTATTTATTTTTTAGTTGTCCTGTTTGCCTGCTCTCTTTCTTTGAGGTTCTGGGTTATTATTGTTATTATCATCATTTTTTAGTATTTGATTCCCCTCCTCTGCTGGTTTCAATTGTATCTCTTCAGTTTCCTTTTCAGTGATTATTGGAGAGATAATCCTTCATCTTAACTCTTCTCAGTCTATAATACCACTCCCCATATAAAATCTTCAACCATGTACATCAACTTACCACCTAGCATACTTCCACATATACTATAAACCCCACAATACATTGCTTAGTTTTCTCCTTTAACAGTTAAGTAACCTGTATTGAAATTTAAAACACACACACACACAAAGTTCTTTTAGGAGCTGAATAAAGGACATGCTACTGTGCATGAGGCCCTGAGTTCACACGTTGGAATTTAAAAATATTCTTTGACATCTATCCTTGTATTTACCATTTCTGGTATTTATTCCATTGTGTAGATTTGGATTTTCAACTGCTACTGACTTTCAGCTCAAAGAACAACCTTTAACATTTTTGTTGTACTTCAGACCTCCCAGTAAGAAAGTGGGATGTGTTTACATTGTTTTGGAAATGTCTCTTTCAATCTTCACTTTTGGCTAAATTGTGTCTCTTTTGTTTATTCTTTTGAAGAAACAACTCTTGATTCTGTGTGTTGTCATATTAGTGTCAGTTTCATTAATTTCTGCTCAGATCTTTATAATTTCCTTCCTGGTACTAGCATTGGTTTAGATTGCTCTTATTTTTCTAGGTTCTTGAGGTGCATGACTAGATTATTTATTTGGACTTTATTTTTCTGACGTGCATATTCAGTGCTATAGACTTCCTTCTAGGACTGTTTTCTTTGTGTTTGTAGGTTCAGGCATGTTGTGGTGGCATGGGATAGTTTTTTGTTTTGTTTTGTTTTGTTTTTGAGACAGGGTCTCGCTTTGTAGTTCAGGCTGGGCCTGAGCTCACTACGTAGCCCAGGCAAGCCTGGAACTCACAGCAATCCTCCTGTCTCTGCCTCCTGAGTGCTGGGATTATAAGCATGAGCCACTACGCCTGACACTGTGGTTTGTGGTATTGATTGCTGGTGAGTGTGAGTCACCACACCCGCTATTGTTGTATGTGGTTTACCGGGGCAGGGACCTTGCTCTTGATAGTCAGGTGCTGGAAACATTGAGCTAAATCTCTGGCCCAACTTGAGATAGTGTTGATTCTTGTATACTTGCTTAAGTATTTTTTATGGGAAAGTATATGGTCTATTTTGGATAAAGTTTTGCATGCTGTTGAGAAAAGAATGTATCCTATTGTGTGGATGACTCTGTAGATATCTACTAAGACTAGTTGTTCAAAAGTGTGGCTTAGGCCGGAGATTTAGCTCAGTGGTTCTGGTGCCGGCCTTGCAAGCGCAAGGTCCTGAGTTCAATCCCGGTAACCACATACAATGTTGGGCGTGGTGACTCATGCCCACCAGCAATCAATACCACATATCTCAGTGCCGAGTGTGGTGGCTCACACCTGTAATCCCAGCACTCGGGAGGCAGAGACAGGAGGATTGCTGAGTTCCAGGCTTGCCTGAGCTACATAGTGAGCTCAGGGCCAGCCTGAACTATAAAGCAAGACCCTGTCTCAAAAAAAAAAAGAAAAAAAGAAAAAAAGAAGAAAAAGTGTGGCTTAACTCTGGTAGTTCTTTGTTGATTTGCTGTCTGGCTGATTTTTCTTTTGGTGATAGTGTGGTGTTCATGTCTTCCATTATAATTAGGTTGATGTTTAGCTAATCTTTTATATTAAGTAGTTTTGTTTTATGAAGTTGGTTGTGCTAGTATTTAGTGCATATATAATTGTTATTTCTTCTCTTGTAGAATTTTCTCCATAACTAAAAGAAATGGAAGAAAGGAATAAAGCAAAAAAGAAAAGAAGCAAAATACGGAAAACAAAAGAAAGGAAACTGAGGAGAGAGAAGGGAGATAAAGGATCATGTTACCCAGTAAAGGCAAAAAAAAAAATTTTTTTTTTGAGACAGGGTCTCGCTTTGTAGTTGAACTCACTATGTAGCCCAGCCAAACCTCAAACTCTCAGCAATCCTCCTGCCTCTGCCTCCTGAGTGCTGGGATTACAGCTGTGAGCCACCATGCCCAGCACTGTGAAATGTGGTACCAGGGATTGAACTCCAGACCTTGCGCTTGCTAGACACATGCCAGAACCACTGAGCTAAATCTCCATCTCTAAATGAAAAGTAATAAAATTAGTTAACAGTGAAAGAAAAGAACAAAGAAGACAAAGCATGAAAAAAGAAAAAAAAACCTCACAATTCCAAAAAGCCAATGAAGAAAAAACAAATGAATTTAAAAAATTCCTCCATGTTTTTGAATAAGTGGTTTCTTTCCAGAGTATTACTGGAATCCACCAGAAATGGAGGAGAGATAGTGAGTCCTGCTTTGTCTCCACATCCATGTTTTACTGTGGGAATACTAAATCTTGCCCACTTTTCCTGCTGCACAGGGTCAATCAAAGGTGTGCTGTCTGTTCGACAGCTGTGTTCACAACTTTTATTCTCAGTTTTCATGTCCTTCTTTGTCTCCCAAACCATTGCTTTCTTTGCCTAGCTTTACTGTCTCTGGGCTGGTGGGTTGCCACATTATCTGTAAACCCCTCTATCTGTTCAACAAAGCCTGTGACAAATATCCAAACCCACCTGAATGTGTCCCTGATCACACTAGGAGATGGGGAAAACAGACTACCACGTCCTGTGGCAGATACGGGAATGGAGTCTGTTGTATTTAATGTTAGCATGTTCAGACCCAGCACCCTCTGAAAACCATGAACAACCAGCCTAGCTGCTCACCATGGAGGGCAGGACCCCCATGTGCTTCCCAGACATAGGGAGTATATATATCTCGTCCACGACCTCTTCACACCAGTCTCTTGTAGCTGTCTTCCATAGTGGGGGACCTCAGAAACCCTGTTCTGTAGCTCAGTCTTAAGCAATGAACCCTTTCCCAAAATGGCTCCTGATTAAGCTTACTTTCCCATCTGATGGGCTGTACTCCACATTCCAACAGCAGCCTGTGGTGTGGAAGAAGGTATTTTCAGGATAAAACTCTATGCTGGTTTTTCAGTTTACAATCACCCTGGACTTTCCTAGAAGCTAGTGCCAGCAGCCCGATCTGACCTTCTTCCCCAGGGCTGCCCACCCTTCTCAGGATTCACTTGTGTTAGCAGAGACAGGTCTCCCGGGACCTAGAGTTAACAATCCAGACAGCCTTACTCATTTCCCTACATTATCTTCAGCTTTTCCAGTTTCTCTATAGTTTCTAGTTTTGCTGTTGGTTCTTTCTTGATTCCTGGAGATCACTCTTTTTTTTTTTTCTTTTTCTTTTCTTCCTTTAATAAGTTCTTGTTTTCAGAGTGCCTGGATTCCAGGTCCTAGAAGGGCTATATTTTGCTGTTGCTTGTTACTTCCACATATTTAACCCCGTGCCACATCTGAAGTTTGGTTTTCAGCATTTCAGATAGTATGTGTATCAATGCGGTTATCACTACGCTCATTCTACTTGAGGTTGGTTAAGATCCCTGAATCTGTAGTTTGAAGCTTTTCAATATATTTTGAAAATTTCAGCCATTATTTCTTTAAGTACCCTTTGCTGCTTCTTTCTTTTTCTCCCTCTTCTTTTACTCTAACTTCATGATTATTGAATTACACGATGCTGTTATACAAGACCCTGAGGCCTTGCCCATGCTTTGAAGTCTTCATTTTTTTGTCTGTGCTTTAGTTTTGACAGTTTCCATTATCCTTCCTTCATGTTCACTGTCTTTTTTATGCAGTGTCTAATCTGCTATTAAACAAATACAGTTAAGCTTTTCATTGTACAGTTTTTAAACTTTTTTTTTGAGACAGGGTCTCGCTTTGTAGTTCAGGCTGGCCCTGAGCTCACTGTGTAGCCCAAGCAAGCCTCGAACTCAGCAATCCTCCTGCCTCTGCCTCCAGAGTGCTGGGATTACAGGCGTGAGCCACTACGCCCGGCACTGTGGTAAGTGGTATTGATTGCTGGTGGACGTGAGTCACCATACCCGGTATTATTGTATGTTGGTACCGGGGGATCAAACCAGGGACTTTGCACTTGTAGCCTAATTTCTACTGTTCTTTCACACACTCTTCTCTATCTTCACTCCTTTTTCTCATCCTCTTTGATAGGAGGGACTCGATGGTTTACTCATGTGTACACTGGAATTCTGGCAACTGCAGAAAAGTTTTGTACACCAGTGAGTGCATGTAGCAAAATTTCATTTGTGGAAAAACAAAGAGAGGTTTATGTATATGAAGCATATGAACAACTAGAAACCCTGTGTAAATGCAGCTTGCATGAAACTTGTCTTAATTTTGTTCCAGCTCTACACTAATGTACTGCAGAGCATAGTTCTGCTTTTCACTACTCAAGAGTGGTCTCAGAAACCTGTCTCTTCTTCATAAAAGGCCATGGGAGCTCCACCTAAGTTTTCTAACTTCCTCAAAGTTTCTAATTCATTTTCTACTCTAGTAAAGTGCTTTGTTTCCAACTGAATTTTTATGCCCTCTATTTCAAATGTAATCATGATTAAAGTGAAACTTCACCTTCAGTCCTACCCATGCCACCACCAAACTAGAGAGTGGTCAACTCACAGTAGGAACCTCAGAAGATAGTATTTTAAGGATCCTTCAGTCTTGATGATAATAATAAAAACCCCAACCCATACTATAATAGAATAGACTCTTCCAAAGTGATGTGGGTGTTTTGTGGAATGCTAGGGAAACACCTTACCAATCACCAAATTCAATTCTTTGGTTGCCTTTTAGGCAAATTAAGTCCATAAAGACTGAGGCCTTCCCCAAACCTCCCTACAGGAAGGGAGGCAGATTGACTGATGGCTTGTATTTTTCCAACCTGTAATGTAGCTCCTTTAGGAGCAGCATCAGGGATCAGACTCAAGGCTTCATACACTCTAGGCAAGCAACTATTGCTGGGTTGCCCCCCGCTCCTTGCTGCAGATTCTTTATGCTTTGCTGTCCAAAGAAAGACTATTTCTAGTTTCCTTATTAGATTTGTTTTTTTGAATGCATCCTATGGTGTACAGAAGGTCACAGTACACTAGAGATGACTGAAAAAATTATGCCATTGTATCTTGATTGTAGCAATGCATTCTATTTCTTAACACTCCGCTTATGGCTGTAAAGGCTCATGTCTTAATTAAAAATATTCAGCTGATGTTATAATGAATGCATATATTTTATTTCAAAGTATCCATTTTACTGCATGTCTTAACAGCTGAATAAGCAGGCCATCACAGCCCATTTTGATCACATTTGCCTCGTTTTTCTCTACTTACTAGATCCGTCTGGGGCTTCCGGATGATTGCCTCTCAAACTGAAAGGCAAAGTGTCACATGTCATTTCTCTGAAAGCCATGTTCACATGGGCCCAGTGTCATCGATTCAGGGGCTCACCTATTTTCATGCCATTGCAAATAAGTAATCTTCCCTTGACTAAAAATCATTGCTTCTTGATTTCTCATTATTTATAAATTGTATTGAACTTTATGCTTCCCTATTATAAGTTAGAGAACCTCCATCTTTAAACTCTCAGTACTAAGATTCTGACATCATTTAAGGACTTCAGACCACAAGTATTTATTAAGCATTTGTAGAAGGTCATAAAACAGAAACATGACATTATTCTTGTCTCTAAGTTAGGCAGTCAAGGTGTAGTTTCACAAAAAAAGACAACTGAAGTGTGGATGCAGTGGGGAAATTCGGAATGGCTTCACAGAAGAAGTGAGTTGTGTAACATACAGAAAGAGAAGCCGCAAAGCCGGAAGGAAAGCTCTCAGTGCCAGTGGGAGCAAATTAAACGGATGCCGAGAAGGGACCAGGCAGGTCCTCTCTGGGAATTACACTAGCCCATACACAAGAGCCAGGAGCTACTGTTCTCTGAACTTCAAGCACGCTATCGATGCTCTGGCCTCCTTGCTCTCATGTCAGCGTGTCTGGGATTGTCACCCAACTTCAACAGTGCAGTGGACATCGCTACTGTCCTCTGAAGTTTGGATCCAGAATGTCCCCAAAGGCTAATGTGTTAAATTTTGGACCCCAGCTCAGTGCTGTGGGAAAGGGATGACGCCTAGAAGTGGTGAGGCCTGTGGGGAGGACAGGCACGTCCTGGGAGGAATTGTCAACCCCTTATCTCTTCCTGATTTGTGCTTTTTTGACTTGGCTATAAAATGAATGGTTTTGTTATAAGCCCAAAAGTCACAGAGCTAGTTGAGCATGAGCTGAAACCCCTAAACTCATGAGGTAAATTAAACTCCTTTTCTCTATAAGTTGATTGTCTCAGATATCCGGTATCGTGACAGGTGACTAACACACTATCCTTATTTCATAGAGGGAGAAGTTGGAATTCAGAGAGGCAAGCAATCTGTCTTGGTCCTACAGCCAAGAGTCGAGGCTCAGAATTTGATGTTCAATTGGCTCCCTGTACTTTTGATCACTGTGGCCTGAGGCAGCTTGTGTTAAGGACGTTAAGTAAGATAGAACTCAAGTATTTGCATCTTTCCTGACCAGCTGTGTAGCAGCATGGGGCTGCCTAGGATGGTTCTCGATGGTGCTAATCTTGTGCACTTTCCTCTGTCTGGAAAACTGGAAGATAGTGAAGATCTACTTCCGCTCACTACTATATCCAAGTGTTTGCTGCTTGGAGTCCCTTAAAACCAGCCTCCTTCAGGTCCGACCTCTGTTCTGGCTGTGACCCACAGCATTCTGAGGTTACTATTTAGTTATGAGTAAAATTTTCATTAAACTATGATTAGTATAATTTTGAGTACTGAATCTTAAATTTCCATTCGAAAAAAAATCTGGTAAAAGTCAAGCTGAAGGCACCGAGGGCATTATAGACAGAAGGGACAACCTCATCAAGTCCCATAGGTGAAGAAAATAGGTTAGCAGGCATGTAGGTTAATGTGTGCTATCGTTAAACATTTATTTTCCCTTTGTCATACGTGTGAAGGAAAACATGTTGAAAATCATGTCCACTGACTAGGTCAGGACTCCTCGCAGCCAAAGTTTAATCTCTACTCTTCTGCTTCATTCTGTTCTGAGAAAGAATAACAAGGAGTGGAGATGCAGGTCGGAGACAGAGCACTGAGCCAGTATACAGAGCCCCTTGGTTTTATTCCCAGCACTGCACAAACAAAACAAAACAAAAAAATCAGGACATGGTCATACATCCTGCAGGTGGTGCTCTTTAAATGTCCACAAAGAACACAGTACATTCAGATAAGATATCTGAAGCTAATCTGATTTCCCACAAAAATTAATGAACATGGGCCGGAGATTTAGCTCAGTGGCTCTGGCACCTGCCTCGCAAGCGCAAGGCCCTGAGTTCGATCCCCGGTAACCACATACAATGCTGGGCGTGGTGACTCACACCCACTAGCAATCAATACCACATACCACAGTGCTGGACCTGGTGGCTCATGCCTGTAATCCCAGCACTCAGGAGGCAGAGACAGAAGGATTGTTCGAGGCTAGCCTAGGCTACATAGTGAGCTCAGAGCCAGCCTGAACTACAAAGCGAGATTCTGTCTCAAAAAAAAAAAAGTGAACAATAACCAATATTTTAATTACTCTCTAAGATACAAGACTGACTAATATTTTAATCTACTAAAATTGTGGATATTTATCCATGGAATTGACATTTCTTACAAGTAATTATTATATTCCAGAATAAGAAGACGTCCTTATCTGTTAGTAAACAGAAGAATATCAGCGTGGATTAATAATCAGAGAGCAGCATTTATTGAATGTTACAGTGCGCTGAAACAGTGTATCTGGTATGTTTATAGTTTGGTATAAAATGGGTGATGCTTGGGTTGACTCTAGCTTGTTAGGTCATCTCTTCAAAGGAAGGTTCGTTTACTTAGTTTTCTAATTAGAGTTGTGTCATTGGCCAGAGAAGATAAGTCAAGCATTTAAACACCCTCTGTGCTGCAGTAGCGCCTAGTGAAATATTTTAGTTCTGTCTGCATATTCATTAACTGCATTAGAACACACAAATGCCTGGCAGGTCAGGTTCCTTTGACCCGGAGGGGATGTTTTCCTGGATTGTAGGATAGGACGGGTAAGGAGCATTCTTTTGTAAGGCTGAGAGGTGGTGTTGCTCCCGAGTAATGAGAGAGAAGGTCACAGCGTTCAGTGGCGGTAAACAATAACAGTGTGGAGGGTCGCAGGGATCACTGTTTCTCTCCTTCCTGTAAATGACTTAGAACTAAATGTTACGGACCTTCCACTAAGAAGGGAAGCAGGGTCTGATTCTAGTTTAAGTCATTAGTCTAAATTTTTTGATGCACAAACGTCATTAAGAAAAGTGAAATAATTAATACTCAAGTTCAATTCCTGAGAACTTTTATTTAATTCTACTTCCTGATCATGTAACCTCTGTTCCAGAACAGGACTTAAACAAACCCTGTCTTCCCTATCTCCACTTGAATATAATTCTCCTTCTTCTTCTTCTTCTTCTTCTTCTTCTTCTTCTTCTTCCTCTTCTTCCTCTTCTTCTTCTTCTTCTTCTTCTTCTTCTTCTTCTTCTTCTTCTTCTTCTTCTTCTTCTTCTTCTTTTCTTCTTCTTCTTCTTCTTCTTTTCTTCTTCTTCTTCTTCTTCTTCTTCTTCTTCTTCTTCTTCTTCTTCTTCTTCTTCTTCTTCTTCTTCTTTCTTCTTCTTCTTCTTCTTCCTCTTCCTCTTCCTCTTCCTCTTCCTCTTCTTCTTCTTCTCCTTCTGATAATCAGACAATTGTGGAAACTAGAGTGCCTACAAGAAGAGGGATCCCCAGTCTACAGGTAAAACAAAAGAGAACATAAAAACAAGATCAATCTAAGATATTAATTTTTGAGCTAACGTCATTTTTTAAAAATATATAAAGTGGGCCGGAGGATTAGCTCAGTGGTTCCAGCGCCTGCCTCTCAAGCGCAAGGTCCTAAGTTCGATCCCCAGTGACCACATATAATGCTGGGCGTGGAGGCACGCCCACCAACAATCAACACCCATACCACAATGCCAGACGTGGTGGCTCACGCCTGTCATCCCAGCACTCGGGAGGCAGAGACAGGAGGATTGCTGAGTGTGCGGCGGCTTGCCTGGGCACCATAGTGAGCTCAGGGCCAGCCTGAACTACAAAGCGAGACCCTGTCTCCAAAAAGCAAAAACAAACAAAAAATATATATATATATATAAAGTATTATTACTGTACTTTCTGTTTCATTCTTTGTTCTTGTGAAAATGGAGGGAAATTCTTGGTATCTGGGATGAAAATTGTTACAAAGAGAACTCCTTAAATAGGAGGCAGCTTACCTCTTTAAGTACAAAGAAAGCATATTCATTCATGGACGGTTAGTACCTCACGGCAATGATTTTCCAAAAGGTGGCCTCACTCACAAATGAGGACATGTATCTTATGAATTCCAGCCTTTTTAGCCTCACTGGAGGGATCTGTCCCCGTATTATGAGATAAGGAAGCAGAGCTGATAAAAATTCCAGCACTCCACATGGATGACTGTCCTGCATTTGCTTTTTTTGAGCTCCTTTGTTCCTGTAATGTTTCATCACGTCACCACTAAGACAACAAGATCCCCACCGAGACCAAGTTAAACTAGCTACATCCCCTTTTATTTAAATACACAGCATATTATTTGAAAGTCTGAGTCCCTATTTTCGATGCTTACTGAGGGAAATGTTTACTTTTACTCAGAAAATTATCTGATAATTTTCAGTTCATCTGTAGTAATTTGGGACTTGGTATTAAAAACCCTTCAGGTTCAGTGTACTGAACCTTTTAAAATAAACCCATAATTGACTCATGTAGCTTTAGGGACTTTTTAAAAACTGAGTGTGCAAAGTAAAACGGTGCATGATCCTTCGTGGCCGGTGTCCTCCCTTAGATCTCGCCATCTACTCTGAATTTTTGTGGAGTGTTGCGCTAAGACTGTGAAGAAAGGATGCGTAGAGCGGGACTCTACAACAAGGAAGGCCAAACCCGTTGTAAAGGAGGCCCCAGTTGGCGGAAGCCTTGCCTTCTGTAGTAGTCTGCTCCTTTGCCTCCACTTGATTCTCATGGCGACTGTGAAGTAGGCACCACACTTTCTGTGAAGGGAGTGACTAACCTGAGAGCGCCTTCCTGGAGCCAACCCTAGGTCTTCCCTGGGGAGACCAACCAACCCGGGCCTTCTGATGCCAGCTGTCCCCATGGGCTCCACTGGAAGGAAGGGATCAGGGCACCTCCCCCTGAGACATGCCTCTGTGAAACTGAGCTTCTCTTCTGGTGACAGTGTGTGCGCTCTTTAGAGTTTGCATTTCTCCTACTTTGCTTTAGTTCCTGAAAAGCCCATCTCTTAATTTCTGACCTTGTCTCCAATTTAAGAAATCATGTATAACCTTATGGTCATATTTTCTCATTATGCAAACAACCATCTTGACTACCTACTGGCATTTTCTTACACTAACATGACACATGTATCTTCGACCTCCACAAATTATTTGTGGAACAAGCTGGGATAGAAATATGTGAATAATAGCAGTTAGTATGTGACAATTGACAGTTCATTTCTGGAGGCAAGAGGCGTTATTCTGAGCCCTATAAAAATATATCTGGCATGTAACTTTTCACCTATACTTGGATGAGCAGCCTGCTACACAGAGTGGTGCTGCAAGGTGTGCACCTCACCCTGGCACACATTCCATTCTTTTTTTTTTTTTTTGAGACAGGGTCTCATTTTGTAGTTCAGGCTGGTCCTGAGCTCACTATGGAGCCCAGGCAAGCCTCGAACTCAGCAATCCTCCTGTCTCTGCCTCCTGAGTGCTGGGATTACAGGCGTGAACCACCACACCTGGCACTGTAGGGTGTGGTACTGATTGCGGGTGGGCATGAGTCACCACGACCAATATCATATCATTGTATGTAGTTACTGGGATCGAACCAGAGACCTTGTGCTTGCTAGGCAGGCGGCCGAACCACTGAGCTAAATCTCCGGCCCCACATTCCATTCTTTTTGTTTTTTGCTTTTTGAGACAGGGTCTCGCTTTGTAGTTCAGGCTGGCCCTGAGCTCACTATGGAGCCCAGGCAAGCCGCGAACTCAGCAATCCTCCTGTCTCTGCCTCCCGAGTGCTGGGATTACAGGTGTGAGCCACCATGTCCGGCATTGTGGTATGCAGCATTGATTGTTGGTGGGTCTGTCTCCACACCCAGCATTATATGTGGTTACCAGGGATCGAACTCAGGACCTTGAGCTTGCGAGGCAGGTGCCGGAACCACTGAGCTAACCCTCCGGCCCCACATTCCATTCTTGTAACAACTGTTTTTATCGAGTGTTGAGTGGGTGATGCTGGTGTGGGCATTGAGAGCTACATCCGTGACCTCTGGCTTCAGACAAGTAGCACTGTCTTTTCAATCCTGGAAGTTTTTCATGGGAAGAGCTAACAGCCTAAACTTCCAAATAATCACTCTTTTGGGGGTGGGGGTGGGGATGGCCTGGTTGCAGAACTGTTTCACCTGTGATTTTCATCACCCTCCATGGTGCTTCTTCCAGTTCCTGCCCAATCCAGGCAGGTGCGAATGCCACATGTGCTTCTTTCCTGGACCCTGATGTCCCTTCTTTCTGCTTCCCACTCACTCTGCTGAGCCAAGACTCCACACTTCACAGTCTCACTGGAGAGAGCTAGAGTTCCGACCCTTAAGAGAAATACGGTCATTTCCCTCTTCAAACCCAATCTCATCGTGTTACACCTACAAGTTAAATATTTTGCACAACATGAAGTTTAACAGTGACACACAGTAACAGAATTTTTAACAGGTATCAGAAATTAACCTAGATCTGAACTTGGAGGTCTTTGTCCTATAATTGTTTTTTAAAAAGTCCAGTCACTGATTCGCAGCTAAACAGTTACAGGTGTGGATCTCAGCTTATTATCACTGTCACAGCTGAGACAATAAAGAGTAGTCACTGAGTGGCTGGATCGGGACTAAGCATTTTGCTGAGGGGCCAACCTACAAGACCCAGGCTGAAGAGCTCACGGTTGAGCGTCTCTTCCTGAACCAAGGGACACAGCTGCTGAGCACATGCACAGAATTACACATCAGCCCCTTTGTATCATCAATTTATACTTCTGCAATACTGGAGGAGCAAGAGAGTCATTTAGATACAGATATAGGTAGAATTTGCTATCTCTTTTCCAATTTTAGAATCCTGTGCTAACATGGGCAATTTAGAATAATGAAGCTATCATGTGCCTCTAAATGTCTCCTCTTGCTTTTGAATTGCTACATTTAGATCTTAACTCTTTACTTTTCAATCTCACTCTCAGACATCTTAGAGATTCTGCTGACTTTTAAACAGCCGGTGTACAGAGTAAGAGGAAAAAATAGTTCAGCGCCCTTTCACTAGGTTTAAGTACCTTCAGTGTGGTAGCAGCTGCCATTGGAAGGTGATTCATTTTACAAGTTAGTGTTTTTCTTGCTTCTGGTCATAATCTCTCTGGGGCATTCATACGGCTGTCATGGAAATTAATGAAAAGCTTTCAGTGCAAATGTTCTCAAGTCCATGCATAACTTTCAGTTATAAGTCAGGGTAATAAAACTTTTCAGGACTGTGTAGCTTTGGCAGTGCCTCTTGGTTAGTGAATACTGACAAAGAGTGAAACTAGCCTAGGAGAGGGATCGTTTTTCAAATCCAGATTGGTGGCTCTCCACAGGGACCCCGGTCCATGGGAGCCAGGATCACCCAGGAAGTCATTACAGTTACAGACTCTCTGGTCTTACCCTGCTGGCAGCCTGATAGACCTAAAAGCAGGGCTCATTTATTACCCTCATTTATCGCAGATGACTGTGATGTCTGATGAGGTTTGCCAGTCCACGCTCCAAGAATCAAGGGCAAGACCAAGTGTCTTTCAGGCATGGAGAGCAGTGAACGTACTTTTGCTTCTCTTGCTGGAGTCCATCCAGGCTTAGGTAATGCGAGGTAGTAGCTTTTGGACAGAACACTGACGAATGCTCTTCTTTTAAAGAAGGTTGTTGTTTTAGGCCTCACAACTCCTTGGCCTTGGTTAATGGTGTCAGTAATTACTTGATTCTTTATGATTTTATCATGGTGTGATGACCTGTGTGGTTGCGAGCCCATCTTGTGGAAAGACGCATGGACATGGGTCCAACCCATACCAGAGACAAACACACAGACCCTGTCAGTCACAGGACCCCAGACTGAAGTAAGCTCTGCCCATCCTCCCTGGGCCTCCACAGGCCTTCTTTTCAGTACATTTTCATGTCTGCATTGACAGTGCTTCCTATAAAATTGTGACAAGAATCTTGCAGCAGAATGTACAGGTAAAAGGAAAGTGCTGCTCATGCCTGTATTCCCAGCACTCAAAAGGCAGAGGCAGGAGGATTGCTGAGTTTGAGGCTTGCCTGGGCTACAGTGAGCTCAGGGCCAGACTGAACTAAAAAAAAAAAAAAAAAAAAAAAAAAAAAAAAAAAAAAAAAAAAAAAAGGAAAGTGCTGGCATTAGCACCTGCATAGATCTGTCTGTCCAGGATTAGCTGCAAGAGGCTGACAAGGAAAGAGCCTTTCCTCACCGTGTGGTTTCCTCTTTTTATGAGATACACAATTACCAGGGAAAAGGCTGGTGCCCCAATATCATAGCCCTTGACTATCTACCTCAGTTTCCCTCTGTACCACTGCCTGCCCCACAGTGGCTAGTTCTTCTTCTGGGACAGACATAGAAATTGTTCTTTCTCAGGAAATATCACTATTCCTCTTTGTTTCCTTGTCGTCACTATGAAACCAAGGGCCTTGAGTCAAATCAATTTGAACAAGGTAGGAATTAACGTAGATCAAGTGAGACCAAAGAGTAATTACAGTCTTCATGAACCGATTAAAAAACAGTCACACTGGTCACATATTTATGCCCCGCCGTTTGTCAGCAACTCTTAAGCCTCTACCCCTGTCACCTTAAAAATGTTTCTGTGGAAATACTATCCCAGTCCCCTGACCTTGAGCCCGCAGCCAAGGGGTTTCTGCACAGCATCTCAGGACAAGCAGACAGCTATTAATGGAGATGTTCCACAGTTCGCCTGTGTGCTAACATCTGCTAGAATGGTGCTTGTACAGGATTGCATGAATTATTGATACAACAACATACTGCTTTAGCTGAGCACAGGCTTTATGATTTCATGATGTTTCCCAGAGTTCTAGGTTATGACCATTTGACTTTATAAGTTACAAGTTAATGCAATTCGCTGGCATCCTTGGCTGACTGTAAAGAAGATTTTTGGGTGGAACCATCTGCCATTTAAAGAGAACAAGGTCTCCAAAACTGAGGGAGCCAGGATCCATGGTTAGGTCATTCGAGGCCCACCCTGCTTTTGATGCACCCTACTTCTGTGGACGGGGGTGCTAGACATGTTAAACCCTGTAAAGTGTTGTGGTTCTGTGCTTAACTTCCTCTTTACTCTTCACTTTCTGTAGGAATGCTTCGAGGAGGGGGGTATCAGAGACTTTGTTGGCTCTGACGCATTATTACAAACTTCTTTTATTCCAGTTGGCCTTGCCTCTGGATAAAGAGGTTTTGCTCCTGTGGGAGTTGGCGGAATGAAGAGACCACAAGGGGGCGCCTAAGTCCTCAGAATAGTTTACCCACCCCAGCGGTTTGCTGCTGGCTCCGCAGCCTGCCTCGGAGTCCGAGGCCTCTAACCCCACTAGGCCAGGAACAACCCAAGAAGGCCTTAGTGGGTTCATTGGACAGAGAAGAGTATGGCTGGTTCCAACAGGAGAGGTTGAAGAGGGATTTAGGAAGAGAGGAAGAGAGAGCTGGGGGAGAGAGAAGAAAGAAGTGACGAGGGGAGGAGAGAGGGGAAGAGGGAGGGAAGCAAAGGCAAGGGTGCTTTTGGTAGGACTGGGGACCCAGAGACACCGGACAGCAGTGTTTCGGGAACCAGGAGGGCGCCTTTTTTGGGCACTTTTAGAGATGTGCTCACAAAGTCTTGGCATCCCTTGGCCTGGCTGGCTGGGTCTCCCTAGGTCTTCTCATACTACTCTGCCAGCCTAGAATTTTTATTTTTGGCTGTGCTGAGCATTGAACTCAGAGCCTTCCCACTGAGCTAGATCCTCAGCCCTTTAAAAATTTTGACACCAGGGTATTAATAAGTTGCTCTGTTTCTCAGGCTGGATTTGAACTTTTTTTTTTTTTTTTTTTTTTTTGAGACAGGGTCTTGCTTTGTAGTTCAGGCTGGCCCTCAGCTCACTATGGAGCCCAGGCAAGCTGCCACGAACTCAGCAATCCTCCTGTCTCTGCCTCCCGAGTGCTGGGAATACAGGCGTGAGCCACCATGCCTGGCACTGTGGTATGTGGTATTGATTGCTGGTGGGCATGAGTCACCACGCCCAGCATTCTATGTGGTTACCGGGGATCGAACTCAGGACCTTGAGCTTGCAAGGCAGGCACCAGAACCACTGAGCTAAATCTCCAGTCCTGGATTTGAACTTTTGATCCTTCTACATCAACCTCCCAATATGCTGAGATTATAGGTGTATGTCCCCACACATGACTAGCAATCTTATTCTTGTGCTGCTTTAGAATCACAGCTTCTCTTTTGATGTCAGGGTTTCCCCAGTGGACGCAGAAGGTGAAGGTGCAGATGGTGATAGTTCTCAGCGCCTTTAAATCACATTTTATTATTGACAGTTTTTTAACCATGAGATGTTAAAAAAGGAAAGATGTTTTCTCATTTGAAATTCTTTCAGACTAATTAGAGTCATTAGCAATTTACTGAGCTCTTGTGTTCTATAGCTGTAGGCATTTAAAAAGTCTCACACCCAATGTGAAACATGGTGGTGTATGCCTATAATCCCAGCACTTGGGAGGCTGAGGCAGGAAGATCATGTGTTCAAAGCCAGTTTGGACTACCTAGCTAGACCTTATCTCAAAAAAAAAAAAAAATGTACAGTTTCCCAAGAATCTGATAAAGTAGGTTGACCCACCTGAGAGACCTAAAATGACTTACCTGAAGTCACGTGGTCTGCAAACTGTGGTGCCAGAACTCAGCACCCAGACTAATTTGAGAGCGTGCACTTAAGTAAATTCACTAAGATTAATGTCAGTGAAGTAATAAAATTGGAAGCTGAATTTAGATTCACCTTCAGATCATACTGAATCCAGTCTGCTGTGTTCATGTTCCTCAAATCTTTTAGCTTCCGGACCCCTTTTTATTCTAATTATTGAAGAGTCTAAAGAAATCCTTTGTTAAGGGAGTGCAGCTCAGAAGGGATGCTTAGCAAACACAGAATCCTGAGTTCAATTCCCTTCACCAAAAATCCTCCCCAAAAGAAAACAAAACAAACAAAAAAACTACGCCTGTTGGTTTTATCAATCACTATTTATTACGTACTGGGCTACCATCTAGTAAATAAGGAAATTTAAATATTTCAATTCTTTTAAAAATAACCCACTTCATGCCAACGTGACATTTTTTAGGAAAATGGCTATTTCCAAAATGATAATAAAATTATAGCAGTAAACAAGATTTGATTTTTCTATTAAATGTAATATTATTGGATAGAGAAAACTTAATACAGAAAAGCACAAAGAAAAGACAGAAAGAAAAGGCAACTGAAATCCTGTTTCATAAAAAACCACCGTGGACCCTTTTTTTAATTTTTGTATATTGTTCTAACCTCTTAGAGAGACTCTGAATTACAGATACTGTACCTTCCTGGCACTAAAATAGCCACCTTCAATTGCAGCAATTTACAAGTGCTTGGAAAGCAAGAATGGGATCTCATTCCTGACCCACAGGAAGACATGGGCAGGCCTGACCACGGCTTTCCAGCCTTCACTGCAGTGCTCAGAGCTCAGAGCACGCGCTACTTTATTAAAAGTATAAAGCTCAAACAAACAAACAAACAAACAAAAAATGACCTGTCGTGTTTCTTCTGCCAGGAGCCTTTGCTGTTTTAGGCTAAATACACTCTGAGGTGCTGGCTGGGCACAGGCAAATCCTGCTCACGTCAGGGAAGGATGTGGTTGCCCCCGCGAGGACGCAAGATTAGAGAGCGCTGGGGGTGACTGGATGGACCTGAGGAAGACGAGGAAAAGCCAACCCAGGCGCCACCAGGCCACGTCTCGCCTACATCCCCACAGCAGGACAGCAGAGCGAGATGGCCTGCAGGCCCACAGGGAGCCTGTAGCTTTGCCCAGCTGCTGCTGTCCACAGCCTTCCTGGAGCTCGGAGGCCACCTCCTACTTCCTGCATCTTGCTGGCAAGGTGAAACTATACAAGTTAGTTGTTTTTCTTTTAGAGAAGTGGCTTTTGCAAACTCCCTCAGGCCCGCTCCTCCTGGCCAAGAGGAGTGGAGAGAATACACAGGTGCTGGCACCTGGAGGCCGAGGTGCAAGGAAGGGAAGGCACAGTCAGGCTCCAAGGCTGGCCCTGCTTGCCGTCCTTGCTGGAAAGAGGAACCTGGACATGGTGGAACCGTCATCAGCGTGGCAAGGCCCCCCATCTCCTCAGAGCTGCCTTTGAGCACATCCTTCCTCTTTATCAGAATAAATGGCATCCCTGGTCTGGTCAGCAGCCAGCAAAGGAGCCTGGGGTCAGGAAGCCAGCGTGATGTTGCCCTCTACAAAATGCCAGACACCAGGCAGTTCCCGTCAGCTGTCTCGTCACGAGGGACCTCGTCACATGGCCCTGGCTCTCTCCCCAGACAGTCCTGCAATTGTCCCTCCGACACTGGTGTCGCTGTGAGCGCACCTACAAAGTTCCACACAGTCCCAGCGCAGGGTCTATTCTTTTGGAGGAACTCTTTCTTTCTAATATTGTTTTCTCCACTTGCAAACAAATGTAAGGTTTTAGTTTACAGACATGTCATCACTCATTGAAGACTTTTGCCTGCAAATGCCTACTCTTTGCTACCAGCAAAAACATCTTCCTTCAGCTGTTGGCCGTCACAGAGCTTCTGCAGCCGGCTTCAGTCAGGCAGGGACGCCGTGAGGAAAGGCCGTGCAGCGTCATTACCCACAGGCCATGCAATCAGAACTATACTTGTGCAGCAGGAAGAACAGAAGGAGGGCTCCGAGTGGCCCTTGGGCCGGTCCCATGTTCTCATGACCGGGTCTTGTGTCTGGTTTCCTCGCCCTTGTGTTACATTTCAGCAAAGCCAGCACTTGGCCGGCCACAGTTTATTTGGCCAGCATCACCCAAGAAGGCGTCCGGGTGATTTGTGAAGGGAGAGATGCGCTAACTGGGACCAAACTGCTATCAATATCCTGGGCAGAAAGCGCTCCCTGTGGGGTTGAGAAAGGAGCCAGGAGCCTCTTGGAAAGTTCACCTTCCACTTTCAGAGGCTTCCGATTTCTTGGTTGTAGCCGGACGTGATGCTTGGGAAGAGAAGAGGGTGCATTTCCTGCAGCCCGGCTGGGGTGGGGAGAACCGAGAGCCCTGGACGGCACACTTCCTGCTGGCTCCAATGCTGGGCTCTGTGCCCGGGCACAGGACTCAGCTAACAGCTGCTGAATCCCTGGGCTGACCGATTCTTCAGGAGCAAACTCGTGCCATTCACAAAATGACCACCGGAATCCTAACTATATTACCCTCTGGGACCTATATTTATGAAGAACCTGCCTTGTGACAGGCACCATGCTCAGGGCTGTTTCCTTAGAAATCTTTTCCCAAAGGCATCACGAGCAGTGAGTGGCAAGCTTCACCTCTCCCTAAAATGCTCCTTGACTTCTGCTCAGTTCTGGCCAGAAACTGCTTGTGTTGTGACTTTTTAAGCCAAACCACAGTTTATTTCCAATGGAGAGAGTTTGATTTGTTCCTAATGCAGAGCAGAGCTGAGGGGATTGGTGCTGGGAGGGAGTTCTGACCTCGAAGCTGGAGTCTCCCAGATGTGAAGAGGAAGTGGGACAGGAAGAGGGGCCCCAACTGGGTCCCAGCACTTTGGCTCTGGGTGGCCCCACTGAGTCTGGGGCTGGATCCAGCAGCCCCGTTACTGCCACAGATTTATCTCCTTAACCACGGCCTCCCCATCTGTTCCAGCCTCTAATTATGAATGTGAAAACTGGCTAATCTGCGATGGCATCATATATAAGGGAAATATGAGTGATTTCAGAGCTGCTCAGTTGTGTTTCACATGCTGCACCCTCCCAGCCAGCTCCTGCTCTGGGGACGGGCAGGTGCTGGCCCTGAGGACCCGCACGCCCACCTGCCTGGGCCGAGGAAGGGCCAATGCCCACGTGCTCCACAGATTATCTAAACTGGGGTAGGTAATATAGACATGGTACTATTCGCCTGTGATCACAATGTAAATTGTTTTCTTTTTGAAAAACAAATATTTCCTCTGTAGCACTGAGGATCCAACCAAGGGCTTTGCACATGCTGGGCATGTGCTGTCTCACTGAACTCTCTCTCCGGATTTTTAAAATGTGTATTTTGAGACAAAATCTTACTAAATTGCCCAGACTGGCCTTGAATTTGTGATCATCCACCTCATCCACCCAAAGAACTGAGAGGACCCATGATACCTGGAAAAACTTTGTTTTTGTTTCCTCTTTTCTGTTTTTTTGAGACAGAGTTTCACTATGTAGCCTGAGTTGACCTCAATCCTTCCTCAGCTTCAGAAGTGCTGGGATTGCAAGCATGTGCCACATGCAGGTTTTATTTGTTTTTGTTTTTTCTTTGTTTGCTTCATTTTAAGATAATGTCTGGCCAAGTGGTTCAGGGTAGCCTTTAACTCACAATCTTCTGCCTCCACCTCATAAGTAATTGGGGTTGTAAATGTATACCACCATGTCCAGCTGGCAGAAAATACTTTTAAATTTACTATTTAACTGATCTGTTAAAAAATAAAAATCATGGGCCGGAGATTTAGCTCAGTGATTCCAGTGCCTGCCTTGCAAGCACAAGGTCCTGAGTTCAGTCCCTGGTAACCACTAACAATGCTGGGCATGGTCACTCACGCCCACCAGCAATCAATACCACATACCACAGCGCCAGGCATGGTGGCTCACGCCTGTAATCCCAGCACTCGGGAGGCAGAGGCAGGAGGATTGCTGAGTTCCAGGCTTGCCTAGGCTACAAAGTGAGCTGAGGGCCAGCCTGAACTACAAAGCGAGACCCTATCTCAAAATAAAAATAAAAATCATACATATTTATGGGACATCATAGGACATTTCAATAAAATAAATACTGTATGTTTAAACTGGTTAGACATAGCTGTTTCTGCAGACATTTGTGATTTCTTTATGGTAAAAACTCTCAAAATCATTTCTTCTAGCTTTTGAAATGCACAGGCTATTTGTCTTACCTGCCATGACCAGCACCACAGAACTTCTTGCTTCTACCCAGCTGTAACTAACACAGTGAGTGGCCACTGGCTGACCTTCTCCATCTCTCTTCCCTTTAGTCATTTTCTTTCCAACTGTGCCAGTGACAAATGACGAGGGGGATGGAGTATAGGAGGCAGTGCCCCCCAAATGTGGCATATTGGTGCATTGAAGATTTTCTGCTAAAGGGCTTTCACAAAGCAGAAGCAGGAGGTCTCTGAATTCCTGCCTTTTGTCCCTGAAGCAGATCGTAAAACCTGGGAAGGATGCTCTGTGCTTCCCCTGACACTGGTCCTGAGACCCTCACATGAGAGGTGCCCACCTGGATCTGGAAGAAAGGAAAGTCCTTATCCCTAAAGACTCAGGCCCGAGACAAGCGTCTGAACTAACAGCCTTGCTGCAGCCCCAGCCTCTTCCCATTAGCTCACACCCCCGAGTCCCTTCAGACTTCTTCATCGCTACCCACCAAGCGAGCCAAAGAATACACAGGCTTAACCATGTCGACAAGTTTTCATTTCCTTACAAAACCTTCCCTTCTCTGTGATCTGTCATTACAGAATCCTCAGCCATGAACCTAGGATGGGTAGGAAATATGTTTATTTTTCTTCTCCTAGAAGCGATTATCATGGATCTGAATGTTTCTTAGAAGGGAGAGACACAAAAGCACATGTACCCACAAAAGTATAGTCTTGTGCTTTCTCTTGTTCCACTTTGGATTGGTTAGAGTTCTTCGCTTCTCTCTTCCCACCTCTAACCATCAAGGACCTTAGACATTGCCTTTCATGGCACTGACAAGGGCTAAAGCACAGAATGAACGATTTGGAGTTGGGCTGCATGGCAAGCAGTCTGCACCTGCACTGGCAGCATGTCACAGTGGCCTCCCTGCGCTGCACCACTCCTCGGTGTGAGTGTGGTTGAAAGACACATGCTGTGCCTCTCTGGGCACCATAGATCTTCCATGGGTCTCTGCACTGATGGTGCTTAGAAAACCAGAAATTGTTGGTGGACTCATCTGCTCTCAGAACCAACCTCTTTCCCAGGCAACGACCCAAGGCCCAGAGAGATGATGTGCTGCTCACATGGCCAGGTCCTGAGGAGCTGGGGTCAGAGCACGGCCTCGTACCTGGCCAGCGTCACCTCCAGGGGCACTTCCGTGTGGCTCCTGAGAGTCAGCCACAACGAGCGAAGAGCCAGCTGGCCCCGGATCTGCCCTTCCTAAGGAGCGGAAGAACAGCTTGCTTGCCAGACTGTGCCCAGCTGCATTCTGAAGCCACGTTGCCAGGAACCTAGAAACCTTAAGCGAATCATTTTGTCTCTCTGAGCCTCAAATCTCCTCCCAATAAGAAGGCTGCACAAAATGATCCCTGGAATTCTTCAAACTCTAAAACTTTGTAACTGGCCTGAGGTGACAGCTTGTGTCTAGATGTTCACCCCAAATTTTCATGTGGTCATAGGTGGGGCCTTTTCAGAGATGGCTAGAACTAGGGCGTGTGGTTAATTCGTGGTGCAATGCTAGGATCAAGGGCTCTAGGATGAAGTTGTGTGGCTGCCTGCCCGAAATAGCCTGGGTAGAATATAAGGGATACAAAGGGCTGTGGTCATGCCCCTGTGCCCCACCACCCTGCCTTGGAGCCAGCTGAATATGGACTGAAACCTTTGCAAATGTGAGATACGCAAACCTTTTTTCCCTTTCCTTGTGAGTGCTGGGTATTTTTCCTCAGCAACAAGAAAAAACAACTAAGACAGCTGGGGAAATAATTGAGTGACAAAGTCTGGGTCTAGCATGTGAGAGGTCCTGACTTTGATCCTCCAGCCCTGGAGAAAGAAATTAAAGAAAATTCTGCTGTCATGATATGATTGAATCTCATTGGTGCAAAAACCTTTTAAAACTAATTTTAGATTTGAAGCATTCATTAACTCAACGGTTCCATGTCTTTAATGATGGCATATGTACAGTAAGAAAGATAACACATAATAGCTTCGGTCTGAGTAAAAAAGGTCAATGAATAGCCTGTGTAGGGAAGCTCAAAATAAGCCTTAAGTAGATTATTCAAAGGAGGGAGAATAATGTATGTTCTAGGACAGTGTAATCCTTTTCAGGTGAATTTTTAGTGTAACTATGAGGGGATAAGTTGTTCATAGTTGTTTTGCAAGTAAGTTAAATGATAAAAGAGGGGGGGGTCATGAGAAGATAATTTCTTTGGTTAATGAAACAAAATCCTTGAATCAGCTTGGTGCTCATTGTATCCCCAGGGAGCTGATCAGAAACCTTGCATGAAATGATGCTATATCGTGAGGCTTAACTGAATACAGAACACCAGCCTATCATCGTTCTAACATGTTAAGTGCTAGAATGTTTCTCCATAATTTTACAGAAGAAAAGTTTTAAATACTCCAGGTAGCATTCGCTTGTGTCTGACACACACTCAGTGAACAAAACACATGTGGTCTGTGCCATGTGCCCCGCACCTCCTCTTCACCCATTGCTTCAGCTCCCTTCGTCCTGAAGATCCTTAGGTCTAAAGTTTGACAATATTGTCTAGAAATCAGTTCAAACAGAACAAGTTATCTTGGGCCTACATCAACTATTTTAATTCAAGATTTGAAAGTGTGAACACCACAGGGATAGAGTTCAAACCTCAGAAAAGGTATCTGTCATTACCTGTGAAGGAGCCCAAGAATTTCACCCTAAAGTTCTGCACCTGGATATTCTGAGGATTCCAGGCCCTTAGAGACCAGCCGACCGTGGGACAGCCTTTGCTCTAACCTCTTGTCGACCAGAAAGCTTAATCAGCCAAAGAGGAAAACAGTTACCTTCAGTTAGTGTCATGTTTGCTCTTAAATGTCTCCTGAAACCCTGTGTTAAAGGTTCGGTCTCTTGGGCCGGAGATTTAGCTCACTGGTTCCGGCGCCTGCCTCGCAAGCTCAAGGTCCTGAGTTCAATCCCAGTAACCACATACAATGCTGGGCATGGTGACTCATGCCCACCAACAATCAACCAGCAATCTGCACCACATACCACAGTGCCAGGCGTAGTGGCTCGCGCCTGTCATCCCAGCACTCGGGAGGCAGAGACAGGAGGATTGCTGAGTTCGAGGCTTGCCTGGGCTATATAGGGAGCTCTGAGCCAGCCTGAACTACAAAGCAAGACCCTGTCTCAAAAAAAAAAAAGGTTCGGTCTCTTCCTGCAGTGCTAGAGAAAGAGTGGGACCTTGAAGGGGTGGGGTCTAGTTGGGGGAGGTTCAGGTCTGGGGCTGCTTCCTTGAGGGACCCTTTCTACCTCCCTCTGTTTCCTGCTACTACACTGTGACCACCTTTGCCCCATATGTGCCGCTGTGCCACTCACTGTCCTGGGGCCATAGGCTGAAAGTGATGGGCCCAAGAGACTGTATAGTGAAACATCTGCATTTGTGACCCAAAAACGCACCTTTGCTTATAATGCTTTGATTCTCTCAGGTCAGTGTTACAGTAACAGAAAGCTGACTAATACTACCCATACCCTGGAGGCCTCACTGACTAACCTGCTTCAGGAAGGTTGACCACGGGCTGTCATTACTCTTGAGTGACTGTCACAATCTCCAGGCCCATTTATTCTTCTAGAAAAAATAATTTGAACATTAGCATTGTGTCTGCTCAGCCCATTTATTCCCCTGAAAACCTCTCTTATGAAGAAAGCTTTAGGTGAATCAGAGTCTCCCCAGCTTACCAGGTGCTCACCTTTCTGTGATGCCCCAATGCATGTTAAGATGTACATAAAAATGAGAATTAACTTGTGTCATATACTGGTACAAATTCCCCAATGTTGTGTGTGCTTGTGAGCTATATATAAAATGTACTAGTAAAGAATTCAATTTAAAAATAAAAAGATGTACATACTTTTGTTTGTGGGTTTTTTTTTTTTTTTTTTTGAGACAGGGTCTCGCTTTGTCTTTCAGGCTGGCCCTGAGCTCACTATGTAGTCCAGGCAAGCCTCGAACTCAGCAATCCTCCTGTCTCTGCCTCCCGAGTGCTAGGATTACAGGCGTGAGCCACCAAAAGATGTACATACTTTTGTCCCACTAATAAGTCTACTGTCAGGTCCCTGCAGCAACACCCTTCACGCCTTGCCTGAGCCCTCCTGCAGCCCAGCCCTGGCCCCTGGCCCGGGTGGAACAAGCTTGGGTACCAGTGTATGGAGGGGTGAATGGAGATACAAGGGAGGTAGGCAAGATGGAGAAAGAAATTCGAGTCTAAAACACCACCAGTCAGTCAGTGAAAGAACGAGGAAATTTTTCATG
>PVIC010014837.1:0-28488 GCA_004025085.1 Thryonomys swinderianus
AAAAAAGTCCTTGGGGACCTTCAAGGCTGAGTTGTGTATTCCGCAGTCCCTGGGGGGCACTTTCTGCAGCAAGAAAGGAGCGTGTGAGCTATAGATCAGTCCGAGGTAACTTACGGGGGTGGGGGTGGAGAGGGGATGCCTGGCTTACGGGGCTCCTGTGTGGTCAGGCGTGCTTACAAGATGGAACACTCGTCCCAACACCTTTTCCGTACAATGGGACGTACTGTTTATGTACAGTTAATGAAAAGTGCACAGCGAGTGAAAGGGGTCTTTTTGAAATGGTGATGATTTGTGAGACTTCCATCTTTTTTTCTTGCCTTATATTTTCTAATTTTCATGTGCAGTTAAAATACGTTACCATACAAAGAAATTAAGAACAAAGCTGAAGATTTCTTGTATTTTATCTGAAATTTTTGGTTAAAAATGCTCCCATGTAAGTATATATGAAAAAGCTACATTCCCCTCCCTTATATGATTATATATTATGTGCATATAATGTAAAAAAATTATTATAAAATGCATTAGAATGTATGACTATTCATCAAGAAATACTGCAAGGAAATACAGCAAAATATGATCAGTAGTTTTCTAGTTGTGCTTTTCCATGTTTTTCAGGTTTTTTGCATTGGATATTTGCATTTATTTTTGTAATGACAAGAAAAATTGCAGATATGTGTGTATGCACAAATGTGTATGTGCGAGTATTTCTGTACATGTGTGTGCTTATACATATGTGCTTTACTCTGTGTGCTTTCTTGGTGAAAGCAAATATTTTCAACTAAAGCTCATTCCTTTTGTTTGTTTCCCTGGAACAGATTAGCTATCTGGTTTTGTTTGTTTGTTTTTTGAGACAGGGTCTCGCTTTGTAGTTCAGGCTGGCTCTGAGCTCACTATGTAGCCCAGGCAAGCCTTGAATTCAGCAATTCTCCTGTCTCTGCCTTCTGAGTGCTGGGATTACAGGCGTGAGCCACATGCCCGGCACTGTGGTATGTGGTATTGATTGCTGGTGGGAGTGAATCTCCACGCCCAGCATTGTATGTGGTTACCGGGATCGAACTCAGGACCTTGCACTTGCGAGGCAGGCACCGGAACCACTGAGCTAAATCTCTGAACCTAGCTATCTGTTTTTCTTGACATGAAAATGGGAATAACTTTTTTCCTGCATCCATAATGTGTAAAAGCCAGGCTCAGGCCACTGAGGCTTCGGTATGTACAAGCTCAGCCTAGCCAGGCTGGGATGCAGAACTTCTTGGCACAGCTGGGCAAACAGTGGATGAACATCTAGAGGTGTTTACATGCAGTGAACAGAAACAGCCCAGGAGAGAATGTTCTGGACTTCACTGCCTCACATGAGGATCATGCCCCATAGTGCTGCCTGTCATAGAATGGGAGGTGGTGGGAGGGCCGTTTTGGGCAGAGAGCAAGAGCAAGGTAATGACCCAAACACCCTCCGACGGGAGTGCGAGGCTGCATTCCGGCTGTCCACACCCAGAGGAGATGGACGCAGTGATGTCATGGCTATTTTCCATTCTGCGTGATCTATGGGACTTCCCTGACACTGGTGTAGCTGTTTGTAATTTGTTCTTTGGCTAGTACTTTCTAGATGGCTCTGAAGGAAAACTGTGTTTTCCCCATTTTTTTCCTGGGCCATATAAATAGCAAAATTTTAGGTTCTCATCCCCTATCTGATTTGTCTCAGTCACTGTTACCCAATATGAAGAAGAGCTTAGGAGAAAAACAGTTCTTCAGTGGTGCCTTTGGACTCAGAGGCTTTGACAGAACCTCTGAGCTAAGGTGGATCCACCTGTGCATAGAGTACAACTCACTATTGCTGCTCCAGTCCCACTGCCTGTGGGCTTCTCAGAAGCCAGGATGGCCTCTGTCCCTGCCTAGAATTTGGAAAGTCTCTGACAGACCCTCTGGTGTTGCGGCACATGTCATCTGGAGGCAGCACCATGATTCCACTCACCACAGATCACCCTTCCATGAAGCAGTTTCTAAGCCATTCCCTACTATGAGTAAAGATTGCGAAGCAATAGAGGATGTGTGGGTTTTGTCCAAGTTACATGCAAAGTTCCAGGAGCTCCAGGAGGGAAGGTCGGGGAGGAAAGTAAAAAAATGTTAGGGTCTCAGAGCATCCATCTTAAAATACTCACCTCTGGAACATACTGAGTCTAAAAATATCATTCTCGTCACCTGGAGTTGTAAAGCTAATATTCTTCAGCCATTCTGGCTTTGTGTGTATGGTCTTGTTTGATTGTAGGACACTGTTCCACCAACCACCACCTCTGTGGGCCTCTGTGTGATTCTAGGACTAACAGGATTGTACCAAAAGGAAAACTTTCATACCACTGCGCCCAAGGATGGACAATCTGTGTCCACTCATTTTCATTAAACATTTTCTAGTTCTTCCATATTTCTGATCACTTAAATTCCTTTTTTAGACCACCAGTAAGTATTGCTGAAGACCCTAGTATATTAAAAGAACTATAGAGAAGTTGTCATGTATGAAGAATTCTGGGACAAGGTTAGAGAAATGCAGAGATTCATTAGAGAGACAAAGGCCAATGTATATCCAGTGAAGAACATATGAGACAGTTTTCAATAAATAACTGAACTGTATGAATTTGACAAAAGTGTGGTGAGTGGAGAAAGAAAGGCCATGGAGGACCTGATCCCCAGAAGTTTGCTGGAGAGGGAAAGAATTTTTTCTTTTTTTGCAGGGCGGGTGGTACAGGGTCTCGCTTCATAGTTCAGGCTGGCCCTGAGCTCACTATGGAACACAGGCAAGCCTTGAACTTAGCAACCCTTCTGCTTCTGCCTCCTGAGTGCTGGTATGACAGTCGTGAGCCACCATACCTGGCTTTGTGGTATGAGGTACTGATTGCTGGTGGGCGTGAGTCACCATCCCCACTATTGTTGTGTGTGGTTACCGGGATCAGACTCAGGACCCTAGGCAGGGGCTGGAACCACTGAGCTAAATCTTTGGCCCAGAGGGAAAGAATTTAAAGGAAGGACAAGACTGAAGCAGGACCACTCAGAATATAGGAAAAATATAGACAGATATTGTGGGCAGAGGGAAGGAATTGAGCAGGGACAAAGAGGATAAAGTAGTATACAGAGAGAATTTTTCAATTTGCCCAGGGTCCAGTCATGTGGAGGAAAGGATACAGCTACATTATGGGATAGTGGTGGGAAGGGGTTTTAAACTTGCTTTTTTTTTCTTTTTTCTTTTTTTAATTTTTGAGACAGGGTCTCGCTTTGCAGTTCAGGCTGGCCCCGAGCTCAGTATGGAGCCCAGGCAAGCCTCGAACTCAGCAATCCTCCTGTCTCTGCCTCCCAAGTGCTGGGATTACAGGCGTGAGCCACCATGCCCGGCACTGTGGTATGTGGTATTGATTGCTGGTGGGTGTGAGTCACCATGCCCAACATTGTATGTAGTTTCCGGGATTGAACTCAGGATCTAGCGCTTGCGAGGCAGGGGCAGGAACCAATGAGCTAAATCACCGCCCTAAACTTGCTCTTTTACTGTATGTTCTCATGTGCTATATTCTTTTTTTTTTTTGAGACAGGGTCTCACTTTGTAGTTCAGGCTGGCTCTGAGCTCACTATGGAGCCCAGGCAAGCCTCAAACTCAGCAATCCTCCTGTCTCTGCCTCCGGAGTACTGGGATTACAGGTGTGAGCCACCATGCCTGGCACTGTGGTATGTGGTATCGATTGCTGGTGGGTGTGAGTCTCCACGCCCAGCATTGTATGTGGTTACCGGGGATAGAACTCAGGACCTTGCACTTGCGAGGCAGGTGCCTGAACCACTGAACTAAATCTCCAGCCCATGTGCTACATTCTTGATAAAGTCATGCCAGCAATAGCTTGTCCAAAAATCTGACATTTTTCTTGGGCATCTTCCTATCTCCTTTCTCACACTGGTCCATCAAGTATAAGTTGCAAAGCAAACTAGACACCCCACCATGAGTAGCTGGCCGAGCTATGTAAGTACTCCAGCCTGGCTCTCCCTTGGCAGGGAATTTCATTTTGCCAACAGATCTGGACTGAAAAGAGGATGGATCAAGTGGTTGGACTGTGTCTCCATGGACTCTCATCTTGGGAGGGCCAGTGGCAGACACTTGGAGCTGGCTGGCGTCAAGGTACAATCTGGTAGCCACAGAAGAAGCTCTCATCCTTGGAGCCCACAGACACCTGCTGGCTTGGCTCATTTTGGCTGGTAGTGTTTCCAGCAGAGACAAGCAGAAGATGGAAGAGTAATTGAGAGCTAGCAGTGAAGGGGAAGAAATAATCTTCAGTGCAGAAATGAGATATTTATGATCCTTTGTGTATAAGTGCAGTAGTTCTGGCCTTAGATCATTTTGCTGGTGAACATGATCAAATTTTGGCAATCTCACTCACACCCCTCCAATGGAAGATAAGGGTGGAATAGACCTGGTGGAAAAGACGATTGAAAAGGGCCAATGGTCAGGGTGCAAAGCTAGAGGCTATAATGAGACAGAGGGTATGAGGGGTCAAGATGTGAGAAGAAAAGCCATTGTGGGAACTAGCTAGGGACTGGGGGTTTCCAGGGCTGGGAGCTGTGGTGGCTCCTCTTTGGCTCATTCTATGTCAGTACTCCTGGCCTATTGCCCTGACTATGGGTTCACGAGACCAAGAATCAAATACAAGGGGAGAAGGCCTTTGCAACAGAAAAGCCCGTAAAGACTTACTCCCACGAACAGAACTGCAGCAGGGGGCCTGCCACTCCTCCCAGCCTCGCAACCATGATGTTCTTACTCTAAGACTGTCCATCTGTCCAGCCATCCCGCCAAGCCCTGGAGCCCCATGCTGATTTCCCTTGGAAGAGCCCCAGTTTCCAGGGTGACCTCAGCAACAGCAGGGCCCACGGACAGCTCCAGTTCCAAACTTGCTGTCACTAGGAAGGGTCTGCTTGGTCCATGGAAGTTACAATAACACAGTTGCTGTTTCTGAGCAAGAGCCCTCGACAAAGCCATCGGGATGGTTCTCTCAGCAGCGTATCTAATCTTTTCTGGCTGCCTTTCTAAGCATTGGACTCTCAATCTATTTTGGTCTCTCTCTTCTTTGACTCATTCTGGAACTTCCATGCTAAAAATCTGAGCATCCCTAACCCCCTCATGCCTGATCCCACCAGCAGGCAGACAACTCAGAATTAGCTATGGTCACGGTTGTCCAAACTGACAAGCAGGGAAACTGAGGCACAGCAGGCCACAGAGCCTTGTCCCACCTCCTACAGTGACCCAGGAGCGCAGCTGCCAGCAAGGCCCAGGATTCTGGCAGGGATTTTAACTCTGGAGCTTAGGGGACGTTGGGGCTATGTGAAGTGTTTGAAAGCTTTTGCTGGGCCCCACTTGGCTAAAAATCCCAGGGCTGTGTGGCAAATGGGATTGTGATGGGGAAGAGTGGGGGTGGGAAGTGTGGGTGTGTGCTCACGCGCACTTTTATGTGTGGGTGGTGGGTTTGATAATAGTTTGGGAATTCTCTTGTGTCTGCAATTTGACAAGCAGAGAATATAGAAAGACCAGAAAATCCAAAATAGTGGGGGAAAGAGAACAAAGAGCTTTCCCAAAACCACGATAAAAGCTGTGGGCAAAATGTGTTCCTGTTTCTAACCCAGAGCCCTTGCCCTTAGGCCTAGCAGGCTGGCTGGACTGGTTTGACCAGTCCATGGCCATTGCCAAGGCTGGACTCCCCTCTCCCATGCCCTCCTGCAACCTCACACCTCCCTGGTTTCAGCCTTTGAACTCTGGAGAGGGGAACAGTGAGGCAGAGGGCCAGTGAGGGCTTCAGACCCTTTCTAGGTGCCTGAGGGGACCTCCATATTTCCTATGTAAAGTTCAGTGCGTTTGCAATTAGGCTTCTTTTCTTTGCTTATTTCTGGAGAGATTAAAAATAGCAAATCAGTTTAATCTGGGACTCTGTGAGATCAACAAGGCCACTGTTTCCATCAGTATGAAAATACCAAGCTGTCCCACCCATAGTCATGGGTCACGCATAAGGCAGGCCTGGCAGGCTTTCTGCAGTGCAGAAACTTTAAATTGTATGCACCCTCTACAGATCAGACTCTGTTTCTGGACCCTACCGAGGGCAGTTTATTTTCAAATTTAACTAAAAGACCTGGGATCCAGCACTGATTCAGGTCCCAAACCTTCTCTGTCCTTCCTTTGGAAGTTTAGGTCCCAGGACCTGATGGGCCACAGTAGCACTCTACCCTCAGCATCTGGAGTGTTCTCCAAGGATTTTCTTTGAGGTTTAGGGATGATGACCCAGATCAAAGCTTCCAATGAGGTTTGCTTGTGTATAGAAATAGAGAAGGTTAGGGAAAGGACAGGGACAGAGACATTGATAGAAATGGAGAGACAGAGAGAGAAAGAGTGAATCCTATTGGTTTTATTTCTCTGGGGAACCTAGATTAATACACTAGGAGTGGGGAAAAACAGGTTGCATTAAAGTTATTCCATGATCAATAGACAGGGGAAGGAAGTAAATTATAGGGAAATATAAATTTGATGGGAAGGGCTGGAGATTTAGCTCAAATGGAACCACTCCTACCTTGCAAGCACCTGAGCTTGATTCCTGGTACACCTCTCAAAAATAAAATAAATAAATAAACAAATTTGATGGGAGTTTCACTATAGCAGCAACATTTACTATAATATATACATAAGGTGAGGTGTTACAAAGCCTAAACTCTATATGAACGGGCTGATCTTTTAGTAATTTCAGTTCTGAAAAGGGGGAATTGGTGGTGGAATCTCTTTTCTAGAGTCTCCCTTCTTCCTGTCTGAGAACCTCCTGGTGCTGCTTTCCTCATTAAAACAGATGATATGCCTCTCTCCATGTGCCTAAGGTTGTGAAGTAAAGGCAACTGCTGGCTTGTCTCTTGCCTTTAGTTCCATTTACATTATAGAGGTACTTTTTGAGCAGCATCTATATTTCAGGGCTGTCTGGTTACCAAGGACAGAAAATCTACCTCTAAATGTTTTAGCAAAAGGGAAATCCAATGGACCATGCAATGGAAAGACCTGTAATTAGAGCTAGCTGCAGACACAACAGGATTCAGGACTAAAATAACATGTCACCAGGACTTGCTTACTCTCCATCTCTCTGCCTTATTCTGCTGTATTGGCTCTAGACTCAGAGTTCATATGCCAGAAAAAGGACAATAGTTATAGGTTTATACTTCCCACTTCGAAGGGTCAAAGCAAAAGGATGAGTGTCCTTTATAGAAGTTCTAGGGAAAATCTCAAAGAATCTCATTTGCTGTCATTGATCTGATACCCATTCCTGAGTCAATCACTGTGTCCAAGACAAAGAGATAGGCTGATTAATTTAGGCTTGAAACATTTGATTCACCCCAAAATGGTGTGAGGTTGTTGGATTAAATCTCACAGACAAGGTGCAGGGGACAATTCTGGATCCTTTAAGAAAAAGTGGGGGTGTGGGAACCAGAAGAGAGCAGGAAGTGCTGAGTAATTAAAAATTACAAATGAGAAAACCTGAAAATTCGCAATCCGTTCATTTATGGAAAATCGTATCTGGGGTTGTGCTACAGGCACGTTGGCCCACCTTGTTCCAACTGCCCCAGGCTCACTGTTCATATGAAATTGGTGATCAGTAGTGCCGTGAGGACAGAGCTTCATTGTAAAGTGTTCTTTTCTCCAATTCTCCTAATGCTCACCTCTGTTACCAGCATCTTCCACCCAGAAATTATAGACACAGATGGAGATAGGGGAGGGAATATATTTCTGACAAAGCTGATGTTTCCATTTCACACAAGTGACTAGCAAGGAACTTGGCCAGGAATAACTCTCTCCACAGCTTTGGAAAGCTTGGCCAAGGCCATAAATCACTGAATGAAGCTCTAGCCTCGTCTTTTAAGTTAAAGCTTGGTTTCCATCCGCCCAGAGTTCTGCCTGAGAGCAGAGCGACAGAGCAGCAGGACACCAAGCGAGCGGCCAGTTTTGCATTCCACAGGGATGGCGCCAGGCTGTGTGGGGGTCACCTTCCCATGGGGTGGCCCTAAGGGGCATTCGGAGTCAAGCCAAAATAGTGAGCTTGTCCTCTCACATGTTTCTCCTTGTGATTTTGCCAATGCAGACTCAAAAGTCAGGGAAACACCTCTAGTTTTCAGACCCGAAAGATTCTGACAACAGAGGTCAGAGAGTGAAGGGTCACATAGGTGCACAGTTGTCATGGAAGGACAGCTGTGTCTGGGCAAGGAGATGCTTCCCCTTGGTGCACTCCTGAAAGGAGCCCAAGGGCAGAAGGAGCATGGCGAGGCTTGCTCACAGGATCTCTCTCCAGAGAGAGCAAAAAAGAAGCAGAGGGAGGCACTGGCAGAAAAGGCTGGGGAGGGACATTGTGCAGGTTAACATCTAGGATGCTTTGCCATGCACCTCCATCAGGCCAGCTGTCCAGAGGTCCACCACACTTCTGACACAGGAGACAGTCATATGGCAACAGATGGCCTGGCAATAAGTCGGCACCTCAATATTTCAATAGGCTCAGTGACAAAGGTGGGGGCTGGAGGTGCAAACAACCAGACTGACCCAATGTGATCAAACACAAGCAACACAGAACAGGTAGAGGGCCCGGGGGCCATAGTCATCCTGCACTGAGGAAGGAGAGCACCATGTCTTCCCCAACAAGGGTGGCTGGATTCCTCCATCTTGGCAGAATTTCACAGGGCCCAGATCTTTGTGAAACTTTATTTTGTCCTAAGCCAGCTAAAAATACTTGGGTGAAAAGTGACTGACCAGAGGCTCTTTGACCTCTTCAGATTTAGCTTTTGGACTAAGTTAAGAGAGTCTCCTTTGGGCCTTATTTTGTTTTTGCTTATTTTTTATTTTATTTTATTAGTTTTTTTTTTTTTTTTTGTACCAGGGATCAAACTTGTGACCTTGCACTTTTGAGGCCGACACCAGAACCACTAAGCTAAATCCCCACCGGGTATGCCTTATTTTGGATGGAAATTCATGGGGTGGGGAATGAGGTGGCCGAAGTTGTGGGGGGCAGGCTGAAGGACTCTGTGTACAGGTTAAACAAGAATCACTCTGTGAGTTGGGGACTTTAAGTTCATGCAGGAAAGCAAACGGAAAGGAGCTTCAGAATGTAAAAACAGACTCCTAGGATATTCTTTGCTATGAATTTCTCTTGGAAATAAGAAAGAAAACTGAGTGCTTCTCTAGCTAATAAAATAATAGTAACAATACTTATTTTCATTTTCTCCTGTAGAGTGAGGGCAGATTACATGACGTCTAAACTATTCTCTGGCAGTCATAGTCAGACCTTACAGCTTATTGCTAGGATGTCCTAGCAACAAAAAATATCTTCAATGACTAGACTTTCTTTAATAATCACAATAACTCTCATTTATTAAGTGCTTATAATGCCTCTCATTCGAAGTAGTATTTTGCAAGTAAATACTGTCAAATCCTAAAAATAAACTTGTGAAGAGTGATTACTGCTCCCATTTTATGGAAGAGGGAGTAGAGGTTCCGAGAACTTCTATAGCCCTAACTAGAAAGAGGGAACACTGAATTCAGTCTTGGCCACTGAGACCACAACTGTGCACCTAACTTCTCTGTGATTCTGTCTGCTCCTCTATTCCCTCCCACACTAAGCACTGTTGGGATTTTCCTTGGGAAACCTGACTCAAAACACGAGCGTGTCTGTCAGCACCCTGGCAGGAAAGAGATGGCACAGTCCAGTGCGGGTAAGTGAGAGGGACTTGGAAATGGGAATGCTTACAAGTTCTGGACAAAATTGAAGGAGCCTAACAAGGTATGATGAGTCCCTCCAGGGTGGGCAGTGGTAGAGTCCGAGGGCAAGGGCAGAGAAGCAGGAGAGAACTACTCAGCAGGAGTGGTGGCCTTCAGTGGAGGGGCAGTCTGGAGACACAGCCAAGCAGAGACCCAGTATACCACACCCAAGGGAGCAAGTATTGTGACTCAGTCCTGTCCCTCCATGTTTTTGCCTTACGTTGGCTGAAACCAACTGAAGCCAGAGCAGAGAGGGGTCTAGCAATGCAACCAGCAGTAAGCTCCCAGGTACAGTGCCTGGGCACTGAGGAATGATCTGGAGGAATGGATGCACTTGTCCAAAGTATGAATTAACATGTCCAGCTGTCTGAATGCTTCTGCTTTGGAGATCAGGAATAATCACTTCTACATACAGGCAAATGGGTGGCTTTTGAAGACTTAGAAAAGAAACTATTAAGCATTTAGGAATCAGCATGGGTTTACCAAAGAATACTACCAGTATTGCATTTAAAAAGAAAGAAAAAAAAGGATGATATTTTCCATTTGGGGCCCACAGCATTGCAGTAGGAAGCACAACAAGTATGTTGTGGCACCGCTGAGAACAGTGAGGGCTGGAGACAGCATACCTGGGGTGGCTGGGTATTGTCAAGTGACTGGTCCATAAGCTGCAGACAGACACAAGGTCCCATCATTGCCCACAATGCTTGACCTTCTCCTTCAACACCTTCACAAAGACAGAAGAACCGGCAGAGGTCAGGCTTACCCATTGCTGAAGTAGGGGTTGCTCCTACCTTGGATATCAAAACCAGAATCCCGGCCGGGCGTGGTGGCTCACACCTGTAATCCCAGCACTTGGGAGGCAGAGACAGGAGGATTGCTGAGTTCGAGGCTTGCCTGGACTACATAGTGAGCTCAGGGCCAGCCTGAACTACAAAATGAGACCCTGTCTCAAAAAACAAACAAACAAACAAACAAAAACAAAAACAAAAAAACAGAATCCCTAGGGTTGGACCATTTGGACTAATGATGGTTAAATGTAACATGATGATATATAACAGGATTAAACTTATACCTGGGATGTTAAGATTGAATCAAAAGGAACTAAAGTACTTAGGACAAGGCAGTGGTGAGTATCAAGAGAAAACGATATGAATTGGGGTGTACAATTAGCAAGAAAATTGGTGTGATCTTTGGTGACATTAGTTGAAAAATAATTTCAAGTGACAGTTAAAGAAGAGCCTTGGTGAGAAAATTTTTTGTACTACCTGGAATGCTACTATCTATCTCTCTCATGTGCATGTTCTCTCTCTCTCTGTCTTTCTCTCTGTCTTTCTCTGTCTCTCCTCTTTCTCTCTCTCTTTCATTGTTGTTATTCTGGGGGTGAAATTCATAACTTCATTGAAGTGATCTACATTCTCAACCCTTCTAAATTTTTAAAAATTTAAGACAGGGGTCAGAGATTTAGTTCAGTGGTTCTGGTGCCTGCCTAGCAAGCACAGGTCCTGAGTTCAATCCCCCATAACCACATACAACAATACCGGGCATGGTGACTCATGCCCACCAGCAATCAGTACCACATTGGTGGCTGTGGTGGCTCATGCCTGTCATCCCAGCACTCAGGAGGCAGAGGCAAGAGGATTGCTGAGTTCAAAGTTTGCTAGCCTTGAGCGCAGGGCCAGCCTGAACCACAAAGCTGGATCCTGTCTAAAAAAAAAAAAAAGAAAAAAGAAAAAAAAGAAAGAAAGAAAGAAACTGAGACAGGTTCTTTCTGATTTGTTATGAGTTGTACCTACATGCCCCCCCAAAGCCCCATGCACCCATAGGCGGGGTTCGTTAGAGGTGGCTGGATCTAGAGTGTGTGAATGGAGATTAAGGAGGTTGAATACGGATTAAAAATGTGATAAATAAATTAGTTCACTGGTTGGTCAGCATAGTTCTGGATGTGGATAATGTGAAGGCCCAATTTGGGTGTGGGTGATACCACCCAAAAGGCTTGTAGCCTGGATGGGATGAAAGGGAAAGGGAGGCTTGCTGCTGCTGCTTACTGCTTGTGTCCTCCGGCTTGCCCTGCCATAGACTGTTTCTCATCTGCCATGCTGCCCTGCTTTGAAGCCAGCTGACCATGGGCTGAAACTTCTACAAATTGTGAGCTAATATAGATCTTTCCTCCCTTAACTTTGGGTGTCAGGTATTTCGTCTCACCAAAACAAAAACAAAAACAAAACCTGAGACAATTGCTCATGTTGATCTTGAACTTGTGATTCTTCTGCCTCAGCCTCTCTAGTATTATTGGGATTATTGGCTTGAGTCCTTGCACCTGGTTCTACATTACCTTAAAGGATAATCAAAGAAAAATTGGACTAAACTGGGAATGGTGCTGCACAACTGTAATCCCAGCACCCTGGGAGCCTAAAATAGGAGGATTAAGTTTTAGCCCTGCCAGAGTAACTTAATGAAACCCATTAGGGATGTAACTCAGTGAGGAGACCCTGAGTTCAATCCATACTATTGAAAATAATAAAAAGGCCAAGAAATTGGGCTACCTCTAGGGAAAGGCATAGAGGTGAGTGAGAGAGATTGATATACATAGGGACACATGAAGAAAAGCATAAAGGATAAATAAGACAGAAGGTAAGTGAGAGAGGCCTTTGAGTACATAAAAGGTGGTTGGTGGCAGAGCCTGTCTGTGTAGGGCAAAAACTAAGTGCAGAGCTGTGGGTGACAACTAATGGGAGCTGGCTGAGCTCCCTTGGGTGGGACTATATGGTCTCAGACGGTCTCTTTTGAGTCCAAATGCCTGCCACATCAGTAAGTTTTGCACTCTGTAGCTGCTTCACACTAATAAGTCATTGATCATGGCAATGAGCAAGGAGCATGCCCAGTCTTCAACACACATAGATCCTTCACATGTAAGACAAGGCATTCTTGTTTAATTGACTTTTGGAAATCTTGGTACATGGAGACTGCCCCATGTAGTAGAGGAGGCTGGTCTCTAGGGTCAGGAAGGTCTGGGTTTGAATCTCCTCCAGCTGCTCTGGCTGTGTAACCCTAGACCAGTCACTTCCACTTGACATCGTTAGCTCTCCGGCACAGTTTGTGGGGTGGCTGGAAAGCCTGTCCTCAGGGAGCTGACTATCCCGTCTACAGCAAGTTGGCATGGATATGGCAAATCTGGGAGTCTACCAGAGTTGGCTTTCTTTTCATTCTCTTCCTTACATGAAGTTCAAACTTGTGGCCGTTTATAGGAAATCTTGGGCACAGAAGTTTCATGGGTCCTTGTGTGAAATTTGTGCCCTTTTTTCCTTTCAAAAGATTGCTGAATGTCAGGGCTGCTGTCACTCCTTCCTGAAGGGGTGTTCTTCCTCCACAGATTGCAACTCTGCTCATGCCACTCACTCCCTAACTTCCCCTTGGAGACCACGCCCATGGTCTTGCAGCCATGGGAGATGCGCCCAGGAGAGGCTGGTTGCGGTAGAGTGGCTGTTCTTTCCCAGCAGGCAGGAAGCCCCTATCTCTGAGGTCCTGGTTTTGCAGTTCTCAAGGTGCTGCACTGGGTAAAAATCTTCTAGTTTTGGAGTTTACTGCCATCTTGAAGCAAGCTACTCTTCCTCTCCACTTTTCAGGATTCAGGCTACTTTTGGTGGGGACACTGCCTGGCTTCTCCTAGACACGCTGAGCCACACAGCCAACTGATGTCAAGGGTGGATCCCAGTTCTTGTGTCCCGTTTCCTGACCACAGGGAACTTGTTTGAGGATGGGGACCCAGATCTGATTCTCTGGATCCAGGTGTATGTTTGGCTCCATTTTGGGGACGCACTAGGCACTCAATAGAAGCTTTCCATTAGGTTCTTTTCATCCTTCTCCCACATCCCTCGCTAAATCAAGAGTGGGGAGAATAAACACATTTTTTCCATTTTACCAACATTTTTTTTTTTTGAGACAGGGTCTCGCTTTGTAGTTCAGGCTGGCTCTGAACTCACTATGTAGCCCAGGCAAGCCTCGAACTCAGCAATCCTCCTGCCTCTGCCTCCTGAGTGCTGGGATTACAGGCGTGAGCCACCACGCCCGGCATTTGTGGTATGTGGTATTGATTGCTGGTGGGGCTGAGTCACCACGCCCAGTATAACAGTATGTGGTTACTGGGGATTGAACCAGGGACCTTGCACTTGTCAGGCAGGTGCTGGAACCACTGACTAAATCTCTGGCCCTTTACCAACATTTTATAATGTTGAACGTGGAGACATCTGACTTCTGGACTTACTCCCAGGCCCACTGTGGATACGCTCCTGTACCTCCTTCAGCCCAAGATTGTTTCTCCTCCTGGTGCAACTAAATCTAATTCCCATTTAGGGTGTCACCCCTTCCATGCTCTCGGCAGAGAAGGGACATTTCCCCTAGTCTTGCTCTAGCTCTGGAGAGTAGGAACCATGCCAGCAAGGGCCCCAGCTGCAGCTCCCTGTGGGTGAGTTCCTAGACCCGGGAGGCTGTTTGGGGCAACCACCCCTTCAGGAGCAGCCTGCTCCATCAGACCCTCTTATTGAGGACATTCTGGGCAGCGGCCCTCTGCTTGTCCCTGTGCAGTGCCTGAAGCTGCCCATGCGTGCAGGGTGGGAGGGGTCCTGCTGAGCTCCTGTTTCCTGCCCTCTGTGGGCCCAGACTTTGAGGCTGTAGATTCATTCCTCTTGGTCCTGTTCCTCCTTCTCCTCCTCCTCTCTCTCCCCCTCTTCTTACTCTTGTCTGCCTCCTGATTTCCTCTCCTCCCCGACATTCCTCTTGTTTATACTGCAGAAGGCATCTCTGCAAGAGTAAATGACTGGGATAAAATATCTTGGCAAAGGGCTACTTTTCTCAGGGTGGCTTAAAGGGAGGCAGACGAAGACTTCGGCTTCACCCGTGGCTGCCCCATGGGGTTCCCGCCCCAGCTCCAGAGCGGAGGAAAAGTGCCGAATGGAGGTGACAGAAGGTGCCCAGCCGGCCCTGGTCCCAGGCAGGAGAGATTAGTTTTCCAGTGCAACAGGCTGGCCTGAAGCAAGAGGATCCAGGAGGTGGAACAGAGGGAAAGAAGAGCCGTGCACACCCACAGCTGGTTCCGCAGATTTCTGCGGCTCCACTGTCTGGCCCCCTCCACCTTGCCTCCGCCCGGCCCTGCTGCTGTCTCTGCGCATTAGGGCGGCCAGCCCACCAGACTTCCTTCTCTCCTGCTCTTCTCTCCTGAGCTGCTGTCTGCAGGGCATTCCACCCCGGGCTTCGTGTCCTCTCTCCCCCCTCAGAGGAACTGTGTGGTTTCAGACAAGTCAGTGACTTCTCAGGTCCTGGATTACTCCATCTGTAACATGGGAACGAGCTGTGGTGAGGATGAAATGGGAGTGAGGCGGGCTCCATGCAAGACGTGGTGCTCAGTGAGTGGTGTGGGGACAGGGTCGGGGGATGGGGCCGGTCCAGCGGGGTGGCATGGAGGGTGGGAGCAAGCCCTGGGAGTCTCGTGGCTTTCTGCACCTTGATCTTCCACTCTGTGCATGGAGTCTTACCGTAGAGGCACTGTGACTGCCCCAGTGAGGGTGTGTGCCCCGGTGCCGGGGGGGGGGGGGGGGGGACGCAGAGCCAAGCTTCACCGCAGTTGGCGCTGTGAGGCTGCTTCATACTGTGCCCATGGCTCTCTCAGAAACTGCCAGCTCTCCCACCTGGCCACGGTCACCAGAGGAGGAGGCCAGTGACCCTCATCTTCCGGATAAGCCCAGTGCCGTGTCGCCTGAGAAGAGAGCAAGGGGTGATGACCAGGGATGAGCACCCTGGGTCTGGGGTCTGGTCAGCCAGTGCCTCTTGGTCAGGAGCCCCAGAGTTTGCGAATACCATGTGCAGAGGTTCCCACAGAGCAAGGCAGGGCATGGGCAACGGGGTTCAGAGCTTCCAGCCTTGGTCGCTCAGTCTGGCTCCTCTTGGAAAAGCCAGCGCCAGATCTTATGGCCCGTGGCCAGTGGTCATCTGGGAAAGGAAGGGTGGACTCTCAGCAGGTGGGACAGGGACAGATAAATGATGCCTCCCTTCCTGTCTGTCCTGTAAGATCTCGCTTGCCACCCCCGACTATTTAAGCGTAACTCAGTTAAAAGTTCAGTTCTTCAGTCACACTGGCTGTACTTCAGTGCTCAGCAGTCACCCGCAGGTTGCCAGTGGCTGCTCTGCAGGGCACGAGTACTCCGCCCTTGCAGAAGGTGCTCTTAACATGGTTACTAGACTATACTGAGGTGTTATCATGCTTTCAAACGCCACTTAGACTATTTCACTCAGCTGCAAACTCATCTAGTTGCCAAATAGCTACCCATTTCCCTCTCCCCCAGTCCACCCAAAAGATGGCGTGTCTCTGTGTGATTACTTATCCTGTTTTGTGAATGGACTACTGGACAGCAGAAGGGAACGTGAGCCATAGTGGCCAAGAGCAGGGACCTCAGCCCTGTGTTCCCTGCCATGTGGCACCTTCCGAGCCGGGTCAGAGCAGAATCAGAACCTGGCTGCTGGGGGGTGGTTCTTTGCGCCCAACTCATTCACTTACCGAGGCAGCCCCAAAGGTCACCCGCCAGCCTGCAGTGCCTTTCTGATCCGCAGCCTCTGAATGGGAGCCTGTCCGCCAGCACTGTGCAAGGGAGCAGGAGAAAGGGCTCTGTGTGGGAGCCAGGCTGCCCGAAGCCGCACAGAGGCGGGCTCTGTGCCACGCTGTCCAAGCAGCCTGGGCAGGGAGAGGCGGCCGGATCCAGCAGCACATCAGCCTCCCTGTTCTGATTCTGACTCCTGAGAGGTGGTCCTCAATCCTCAGTCACAGGGGGAGCAAAGGAAGAGAGACGGAGCCCGAGAATTAGACACCAGCTGTCTGCTCCGCCAAGGGGCAGCATGCACAGAGACTCTGACCGGAGCCTTGCAGCTACTCTGGCGTGGGAGACCCCAGGATCAGTCCCACGGACCCCAACACCCTGTGCTATGATGGGAGAGGAGGCTCTGCCCAGGTCTCTTAGAGACTCTGATTTGGATTTATTCTGTGCTGTAAGCACTTTGGACTCTACCTGAGAGCAGGGGCTCTCAGAGTGCATAGACTGTATGCTGTTTCTTGCTGAACCAGGCTTGCATTTGGAAAGGCTTCAATAGACATTAGAAAAATGGATAAATGGTTGTGGTTAAATGTGGACAGAAAGCAGGAGACAGCAATGTATCAGCTGGCTCCTGTCCATCAGCGGGCAGTGACAGGGAAAAATCATCTCCGGGAAAAAGAGGAGATGGAAGACATGGGGAGAGTAGCAAGCCAAGGGGAACAGAGAAGAGACACCACAGACTTGTGAGGAAAGACCTGGGCACTCCCTGCTCTCCGATGGTGGGGCAGTCTGTAGCTTCTCCCGTGTACATGGGCCTGGCTGCTGGAAGCTTCTCCGTGCCTGACTTCAGCTGTGGTGGGTGCTCAGTTCTGGGCCGCTAGCGCTGGGCAGAGACTGTAAACGGAGCAAGGGTTGTGAGTCAGAGGGGACCAGGCTGCACAAGAAGACCTCAGCCAGGATGAGCTAAATCTGCCTATCTCCCCACTTGCCCGCTGTCTCCCCCGACCTGCACAGGTTGGCAATTCATCCGCCGTCCTCACATGCTGTTCCTGCTATCAGATGATGAAAATGGAGATTCTTCTTGAAGAAAGAAAGGAGTTTTCTTCCCCCTGCCTGGAGCCCCCTCCCTCCCTTCTCACCATGTGTTCCTGAAACCTGGGGCTGTTCCAAGCCCTAAATGTGCTGGAAAGTATATCCCCGAGCAGCTGTGAACCTGCTCAGGCTGCAGCGGCCCGGGGTGAATCAGAAACCAAGAGATAGACTAGCTAACAATGCCGCCCCTTGTTCCTGCAATGAGAAAGAGAGATCAGCATCAGTGCCAGACTCCTGGGAGTGAGGAGCAGTGAGCCTGCACATGCACACATGTGCATGCGCGTGCACACACACACACGTGCACACATGCACACACACGTACACACACACACATGCACGCGCATGCACACACACGTATGCTCCATTTGTCTCCTGGTACCGTCCCCATCTTGCCCACCAGGGCAAATGCTGGGAAAGGTGTCACCTAGCAGGTCTGAGGCCATCATGACTGCCGGCTGGGCCAGGCTCTTTCCCCATGGTCTCCACCCCAGCTTTCTATTCCGTCCTTTCATCCTAACTTAACTGGGAGGGTAGGAAGAGACCAGGAGGGAAAGGTACCTGCAGCCCACAGTTTCCCCCTGAGGTAGGGCTCATGAAGAACAGAGGCCCAGGCAAAGAGACTTCTTGAAGTTAAAAATTTTGGAAAAGCCCATGTGTAAAAACCAGACACCCTGAAAAAAATCACTTGCAGGTGAGTTTTGAAGCAAGCTCAGTCATGGAGTTGGCGGCTGCTCAAGGCTGGGGTGGAGTCAGGGGCTTCCCCTCAGGCCTGATTACAACCACCGATACTTGCTAATGGCAGGCTTTGTGTGCAAGGACCCATGCGTCTGAACCACCCACAGAAACAGGCTTGTCCACACCCACCACATCCTGATGGGTGGGAGGGGTGGTTCTCATCTCAAGTTGGTAAACTGAGGGACAGAGCCATTGATAACCAGGGACTGCCAGGGACTGAAGGACTCTCAGTTCCTTCTGCAGTTCCTAGTGGTTGGGTTCTCACCAATTGCCTCTGTGAGCCTGATCCAAAAGCAAGCATGTAGGAAGGTCAGCACAAACACTCCTTCCTGTCAAGGTTTCTCCAGAGCCTCATCTTCCTGGACAAGCTCGACAGAGTCCAACTCCGTCCACAGTGCTCCCAGGAGAGAAGGCTTATTGCTGAGCTTTACCTGGCAGGATCCCGTCAGCTCTGGACACTGGGGTCACCTTCAATCTGTCCTCCACCTGCTCTCTTTCCCCACATCCACTGTGGCTGAGTCCTACACCTCTGCCTGAGAAAGAACTCCCCCTGGTGTCCCCATACCTCTTCCTCCTTGCCATCCAGTCAATAATACGTCCACTCAGGATCAAGTAGAAGCAACTCTGCCACACAGAGCCATCTGTAGACTGGGGCCAGCCCTGCCTCATCCACTTCCCTTGCTCCCACACAGGCACACACTGTCAGGCAACAAACTGTTGTGTGACACCTCAGTGCTTTTGCACATGCCGTGCCCACTGCTTGGAATACCTTCCTCCAATGCTTGCTAGGTTGGGAATTCACGTCCATCCTTCAGAACACCACTGAAATGACCCAGGACTCCAGGCACAGCATTGTGTTTAGGCCTCTCCTGCTGGTTAACAACTACTTGCTTCTTTATCTATCCCACTGGGCTAGTGATCTCAACCTGAAGCCACCTTGTAAGGACACTTGGGTCATGTTCAGAGACATCCTGGTTGTCACAACTGGTGCGCATGTTTCTGTCAGCTGGTGAGTAGAGACCAGAGATGCTGCCAAGCATCCTACAGTGCACAGGGTAGTCCCCCCACAGTTCTGCAGCCCCAAGTGTTTAGTCATGCTCAGGTTAAGCAGCCCTGGAATCCAATACTTGTTTCTTCAGGCATTTTTTAAATGTTTGTATCCCCAGTGCTGGGATGAGAGAGGTATCCAATAAATAACTCTTTATTTTTAATAAATAAATGAGCAAACTGACTTAATGGTTATATACTATCTGTGGCACTAATGTAAGTTGACTAATAATGACTGAGTAAGCACATTGAGAAAAATGAAATAAAATGTGTACAAGAATCACATGCTTGAATTTCAACACAGGAAAGGACCAGTGTGCTATTAGTGTACATGTCCTATGCATGGGGGACCCACATTCCCATTGTAGCTCTTCTTTCTAAGTTAGGGGCCTTGGATGGAGTATCAGGGAGATTCCTCCAACACATTCATGCAGCAGAAATCAAGTCCTCACTAGTACAGAGGCTGTAAAGGTCCTGCTCTGCTTCCTACTTGGGAGATGGCTAAACTGGACGCCATCGAGAGAGAATTCACAGAAATGATTACTCTTTCAACACCCAGGTCTGATGAAGAAAGAAAGACAATAGGAATTGATATTCTAGTTTCAAGGAAGTGATGACTTGAAGTCCCAATCTCTGTTTTCCAGTAAGTAGGAAGTTGATGGATGGGTGAGGAACAGATGAGGAAACAGGTTAAATGGCTTCAAGTGCGTGCTTTGCTGGGCAGGTGCCATGGAAGCCCCTCGAGGCTGTGCAGTGCTGTCCAGGCTGGGGAGCGGCCCTCAGGCTCCAGGCCCTGCCTCTGGAAGGCAGGACAGGCGGAGGAGCCAGGAGGTGGAGGGCAGGAGCATGGGAGAGCAGAGAAATAGGAACAGCAAAGAGGCAGCTGGAAGGCTAGAGAGAAATGTCGGGGAGGCTGGCAAAGCCGGCATCTGGAAAGCAGACCAGGGCTATATTTAGACTGCCATGACTTGCAATAATTTGTGGGAGGGGGAAGAGGAAAATGTGAAGTTGGCCTCGTTTGGGGGCAGGAATGAGTTAAAAGAAAAGGAACAGTTTGAAGGGTGGGCTGTGCAGAAGGCCTGGCCTCCGGCTGCTAGGAAGTGTCTAAGCTGTGCAGCCATCCAAGTGAGTGAGGTGTTACTGGGCCTAACCCCACGTATGCCCTCCCCAGATGTGCCCGTGCTCCCCACCAACAATGTGGGGCACTTTCCTGGGCATGGTGGCAGTCTCCTGTGGCATCCAGGCGCTTCCGAGATGATTCCAGGCTCACTGCAGGATTGAGGGCTGAGGCGGGGGCTCCTTTGGGGCTCAGGGCTTGCATGAGCAGCACTCTGTAAATTCGAGGAATGTGTATACATTGCAGAGGCCTCTCTCCAGCTGGATTATAAATAGAAGATTAGTTCAAAGGCAGGCAGCCTTTTAAAGAGACGGTGCCAAGCGAAGCCTGCAAACCAAATACAGTAAAACCTCCTTAAGCCCCTGTTGGTTTATTCCAAATAGCATCGAAGTCAAAACCCTGGCATTTCCTGGGCTGCCTAGGTGCCTGGTTGCCCTTTAGGAAGTAGTCTAGAGGCTTCACACAGAGCTATGGGGAAACCTCAGTTACTCAGAACAATAGGTGTCATGCTGGATGGTGAAGTTTTCAAATTAACTTAATGTCTGTGCTTCTCAATAATGTATTTTAAAAATTTAATAATTTTGGATGGGAGCTTTCTTAGAGTCATATACTAGGTTTTAAAATAAAATATACAGACTGAATTCTCTTCACCTCCCTCTCCTCCCCTCTTCTACTCTAAGACAAAGGGGCTTGGTGTGTAGTACTGGCTGACCTTGTGGGCAGGATTCTCCCGGCATCACCCTCCTCATTAGCCAGGACTATAGAATATACCACCATGCTCAGCTAGAATATACCAGTCTTCATTTAATATTTTATTTTTGAGCTGCTCAGGGTCAATTTTATAGACTTTAGTTATTTTGCTGCCAGTCCAGTCACACCAAACATTGAGATCTGCATATTGTTGTGTGTTTGGGCCTCCTGATTTCTAGTTCTCATCATTTTCTTTTGTCTTCTGTTGTTGCTGGTAGTTGCTTTTCCATATTGTCAGAGAAAATTCTGTTTTACCTGTAGCAACCTCATAGTCCATCTTATTTTAATCTGATTTGTTTCATATAGTCTGTTCTACAAACTGGTTATAATTCCATATAAACAAAAATCAAGCAGATTATGAGTGAGGAATTTAGCTTGTCTTATCCCCAAAGGATTCTCCCAGCCTTACTTAATGGATAATAGGTCATTCAGACCTCTGGAGGAAACACAGTTGCTATGAATTACATGCTGCTTTAAATACATCAATATGAGCCCATGTCCATAATTTTGGCTGTTTAGATATCTTGTGGGTCATTTCCAAATTCTGGCCTGATTTTAAATAAGGAGTGTCCGAGTAGCCATGTTTTGGGTAGAGGAAGCTTTATTCTAATTTGAATTTTATGTTCTCAACACTCTAGCCCTTTAGGTCATTGAATTTTTGCCTCTCTGTATTTGAAGCTGGTAGTGTGATTAAATTCAGTGCAAGGGAATAATCAAACCAGACCAAACCAAACCAAAGAAAAACAACCCATCAGCAGTTCTCTTCCCAGTTGTTCACTAATGTCTTGGTTTCTTTATTCTGGAAGGTGATGAAAATTCTGAGCAGGATGCTGAGCAGTCACATATACCATCAAAATGGGAGAATAGTCAACTGAAGGTACCAGGCTTTGAGCTGGTTCAGAGAAGCAGGTGGGACTGGTTACTCAGATGGATAAAAGCAGGCCACCCCAACCCAGGGAAGCCCAGGAGCTGCCCTTGGGTTGTCTTTTTAGGCATCTTCTTGTGGTAGTGAAACTCTCCATGGTTATTCAGAATTGGTGTTTTATGACGTTCTCAACTAGATGACCTCCCATCTGCAAAGATCAGAAGTTTTTGATGGAGAAATTAGGCCTGTAGGAGGGGAATGACTATGTTCAACTGGCCAGGAGGCCTAAAGGACTGTCTCAGAGTCCTGCAGGCCAGGCCACTGTCTGAGGCAGTCTCAGCAGCTTGCTTCAAGGTGAAAGAAGTCTCACAAGCTTTCAAAGTGTTCCAAGAAGTGTTGCACAACTTACTCCTTATAAAAGCTCAGGGCATGACAATTTTGTTCTCATATAATGTCAGGTAGAGATATGAGCTCCATAACCACTATGGAAATCAATGGAGAGATTCTTCAAAAAAGGAAAACTAGCAATTCCATTTGGTCCAGCAATTCCTTTTCTAGGTATCATCCCTGAAGGGTTAAAATCATCAAATTACAGGGGTACATGCATACCCATGTCTATAGCAGCACAATTTATAATAGCTAGATCAGTGTAATGTCCACCAACTGATGAATACACTTGATCTTAGCCAGAAGGCCGAGAAGCGATCACCAACTGATGAATAGATACAGAAAATGTTTTATTTATAGACAACAGAGTACTGCTCTCTCATAAGGGATAAACGAGGCGTTCATAGGTAAATGGATGAGAACATAATGTTGTTAAAAAAGTCAGACATATAAACATTGCATAGTTTTCTTTATATGAGAACTCATAGTATATGTAATGCACACGAGGAACAAAATGGAAGATGAATAATTAAGAAGTGAGGAGAGTTTCCCATCGCTACTCCATTGTTTCAAAATATTTTGATACATATGTTAATTTCCTTCATTTATACTATGAGTTTCTCTCAGTTCATTGAAAAGAAAGTTTTGTGCTAGTATCTGTTTCTTCTTTGTGAGAGAGGATGTTTGTTCTTGTTTTGTACTCCAATAACAACTTTGAAGATAATGATACACAGTGTATTCACTTGTTATTCTTATATTATTTTGTTATGTAATTTTATTACATTTTTTCATAAGATTAAAAAACCCAGATATTAGCCACTTTGCTGAGGTGTTCCCATGGTCAGTCGGCTCTCCTGCCAAGTTTATGAAGCATATCACTGTCCCTGCCATCACCAGTGAGTGGACCAGGATGCTCGTGACAGCAGGGCGACCCATCTTGGCTGGAAAACGTTGACCAGTGATTGATGGGAAGAAGAAAACATGGGTAAAACAGTCCTCTAGGAGAGTCTACACTCAATTGGCTGTGGCTGTGCAACTGAAAAGTCACAGACGGTATGGCGTGGGGCCTCTATGTCCATGTAGAAGCTGACACAGTCCAGTGTCTATCTGGAAGTGGGGAATGTAGAATGGAGGAGAGAGAAAGAGAGAGAGAGAGAGAGAGAGAGAAGAGGACTTAGTGCAGAAAATCCCTGAGCAAGAGCTGAGTTCCCCACATCTTGTCTGTTCCCATGAGTCCCACTTACACTTGTGTCATCCCTGTTAATTTCTAAGAACCAGCATGAGTAGGTCTTTGTTGTCTGCAACAAAGAAAACTTTGCCTAAATCTGCCGTGATCTCTGTGCAAGTTATACAAGTACTAGGAACTCAGAGCTAGGTCCACCTTAATACATCCTTTTCTAGCCTAAGGAGTTCCACTTCTTTCACTTCGCCTCAGAGGACCTGTTTTCCAAGGCTTTAATCCTAATGTCATCTTTGGACCGCTTCTCAAAGTCTCCAAGGCCTCCATGCTCCGTTGCGATGACTGGTGCCAGGACTGCCCTGGAGATGGCCAGGGCTGATGTAGGTGCATGCTCTCCGTCCAATCATCCATCCCGGGACTGCACTCTGCTGGTTTTCTAATAACAGAGCTGCCAGCTTATTGACACACAGACCTACTTCTCCCACAATCTGATATTCCCAGCAGGGTCATCACTGTCACTAAACATCAGCACGGGAAGGGCTTGGTGGTCATTGAGCTCAACTTATCATTTTAGTGATGAGAAAATTGAGTCCCAAGGAGGCCACATAATTTACTTAAGGTCAGAAAAAGCCAAATAACTTGTTTTGTCCTCTCATATGTGTACCTGTGTGCACACATGCTTTTCCCATTATTGAACTTTATGCCCCTCATTTAAAAATTCTTCAAAGGCATTCTTCTTAGAAGGCATTTTAAATTGTGCTTATTCAAATTAAAACATATTATTTGTGATCCTTTATGACTGATAAACATGTATGTGCCTACTGAGGCAGGAGGATAGATAGAGCCTAGGAGTTTGGAGCCAGCCTGGCAACACTATGAGATTGCTTTTCTTTTTTTTCTTTTTTTTTTTTTTGAGACAGGGTGTCGCTTTGTAGTTCAGGCTGGCTCTGAGCTCACTATGGAGCCCAGGCAAGCCTGGAACTCAGCAATCCTCCTGCCTCTGCCTCCCGAGTGCTGGGATTACAGGTGTGAGCCACCACGCCTGGCACTGTGGTATGTGGTATTGATTGCTGGTGAGCGTGAGTCTCCATGCCCAGCATTGTATGTGGTTTCTGGGGATCGAACTCAGGACCTTGCGCTTGCAAGGCAAGCGCCGGAACCACTGAGCTAACCCTCCAGCCCGAGATTGCTTTTCTTAAAACCAAAACAGACACAGGCAGGGATTTAGCTTAGTGGTTCCTGTATCTTCCTGGCAAGCACAAGGTCCCACATTCGATCCCCAATAACCACATATCACAGTGCCGGGTGTGGTGGCTCACACCTGTCATCCCAGCCTCCGGAAGCAGAGGCGGAAGGATTGCTGTGAGTTTAAAGCTTGCTTGGGCTTCATAGTGAGCTCAGGGCCAGCCTAAACTACAAAGCGAGACCCTGTCTCAAAACAAACAGCCGGGCGTGGTGGCTCACACCTATAATCCCAACTCTCGGGAGGCAGAGACAGGAGGATTGCTGAGTTCGAAGTTTGCCTAGGCTACATAGTGAGCTCAGGGCCAGCCTGAACTACAAAGTGAGACCCTGTCTCAAAAAAAAAAATTAAAAACAAACAAACAAACAAAACAGACATGAGTGTGCAGATGTTCACAGAATGCTGATTATATCCTAGGAAGGATGAACCACAAATACAATAAAATGCATTGTAGGAAAATAGTAAAACAACTTTAGATTTGTTGTGATTTATATTATAATAAATGGGCAGATACTTTATTATATGCATATAATATATACATATATAGATATATCTAAATAATATACATAAAAGAAACTACCAACAGAGAGATGAAACAACTCACAGAATGGGAACAAACTTTTTACCAGCTATTTCTCAGACAAAGGTCTAATATCTAAAATATACAAAGAACTCAAGAAAATCAGGCCTCCCAAATTTAAAGACCCAAACCAAACATGGGCATTTGAAATGAATAGACACTTCTTGGATAAAGAAGTACTAACAGCAAATAAATATAAGAAAAAATGTTCAACATCACTGTATTTTATAAAAAATACAAATTAAAACAATGCTGAGATCTCATCTCACTCCAGAAAGAATGGCTATTATCAAGAAATCAACGAATGACAAATGGTGGTGAGGCTGTGGGAAAAAGGAAGCCTTCTCCACTGCTACAGTGAGTGAATTGGTGCTGTCACTGTGGAAATCAGTGTGGAGGGTCTTTAAAAACCTAAAACTAGAGCTCCATTTGGCCCTGCTATTCCTCTCATTGGTGTTTTCCAAAAGAGTAAGAAGCCTCATACCACAGTGATCTACATGCCCCCATGCTTTTAGCAGCACAGTTTGTAATAGCTAAATCTTGGCAGCAGCCCAAATGCCCATCATGACACACATGCTTACATATTGCACTGTTTCTCTTGTGTAAGAAACTCAAAGAGTAAACAAGGGTCAAAATGGATGATATTGAGAAGTAGGAAGAAAATATTCAAATGGGAAGAACAGGGAAGGGGTAGGGAAAAGAGAAGGAAGAGGAAAAAAAGAGAATAGAAGGAAAAATGGAAACAGATTTATAAATAAAGAGGGGAAGAAGGGCTGAAGGGAGAGAAGGAGGATGGGAAAAAAAGAAGAATCAAGATATATTATGTACAGGTACAAATTCCCTATGATGAATATAAACATGTATATCAAAGCATACCAATAAAATTAATAAACATATATATAAAGCACTATATAATATGTTGTGGAGATGTATGAAATTCTAATTCTATTTCATGTACACTCATTTCTAGCAGTCATGAAGGATCATAAATAATATGTTTGAATTTGAATAAACAGTTTTAAATGCCTTCTAATATTTGAAGGAGAATTTTTAAATGAGAGAGATAAAATTCAATAAAGGCAAAAGTATGTGTATGCACATGAACATGGAAAGACAAAAACAAGTCACTTGGCTTCCCTGACCCCAGGTGAGTTACCCCACCTCTCTAAGGCTCAGTGTCCTTGTTAGTAAGATGACAGTTTATGCTACATAAGTTAACAGTACTTGTTCTTCAGAGTGGAGAACTCTTAAAGAAAAAATGATATAATAACCTTAGTAGACTCTGAAAAATGCATCCAGTAAGATTAATCAAACATTCTTGAATTTTTAACTGTCTTAGAAAAATAAGAAAAGACAATTCCTAACTTAACACGAAAATACTTTCTAATTTAAAATCCAAGGTGGTTATTTATTTATTTATTTACTTACTTATCTTTGGAGACAGGGTCTCACTTTGTAGTTTAGGCTGTCTCTGAGCTCACTATGTAGCCCAGGCAAGCCTTGAAGTCAACAATCCTCCTGCCTCTGCCTCCTGAGTGCTGGGATTACAAATTTGAGCCAAACCCAGCATTTGTGGTATGTGGTACAGATTGCTGGTGGGCGTGAGCCACCACACCTGTTATTGTTGCATGTGGTTACCATGATCAAACCAGGGACCTTGCGCTTGCTAGACAGGCACCAGAACCACTGAACTAAAATCTCCAACCCTAAGGTGGTTATTTTTGTTGTTGTCATTCACTTGTTTTAGTTTTTGAGATAGCTACTCTTATTATGTAGTTCAGGCTGGCTTTGAACTGACTGTGTAGCCCAAACTGGCCTCAAACTTGTGATTATCTTGCCTTTGCCTTCTTTCTTAAAAAATGAATATATTAAACATGAAAAACAATAGCAAGTCCTTACAAATGCTTAAAGTCCTTACACTGACATTTGGAATATATTTTGTTTTGTTGCTTTACCTTAATACACAGTGTAAATGATGTTGCCCTACCATCCTCCCCATTTACTTTCCACCACCTCCCTTCCTGTTTCCTCTTCTCCTTTGATCATTTTCTTCTTATTTCACATCATTTATATACTGTGATTCTTACACTTTCAGTTTCTTGGACCAGAGAAATTATTCAGTATTTACACATGTATGTTTTATTTCACTTGAGTATGGCTTCAATGTTCATCACTTAGCTATAAATGTTTCATGTTTACCATTCTTTATGTCTCAGTAGTACTCCATTTTCGTTTTTTAAAAAGCCACATCTTCTTTACCTAATAACCTGTTGATGGGCATTTGAGTTGTCTCCATGATTTGGCTATAACAAAATGAGCTGCTATAGACATAGGTGTGCATATATTGCTGTGGTATGATGCTTGAATTCTTTTGGGAATATACCCAGCAGGGAAATAACAGGGTCAGATGGAACCTTTAATCCTAGTTTTATTTCCTTTTCCTTCTCTCCCCTTTTTTGAGTTTATTGGTACATTTTAAGTATATATTATTATCACATTCATCATTAAGAATTTGTACCTGTACATGATGTATTTTTTTTGAATTCTTTATTGGTACATTTTATATACAGCTCACAATCACACACAACATTGGGGAATTTGTACCAGTATATGACACAAGTTAATTCTCATTTTTACCCATGTCCCTACCAACCCACAACCCCACCTCTTATATATATGCTCTTTTATTTTCTTTCTGAATCATATTTATTTTTTCCCTCATTATGTTCCCACACCAAATTCCCTTTGGATATTTCCCATTTTACAAAAATTATCATACATTCTAGAACTCATTTACATCTACAGGTTCTCATACCAAAGACAACATACAATATTTGCATATCTGTGATCTATTTATTTCACTTATTAGTGTGTCCTCCAGGTGTATCCCTTTGCACATAAAGGAATGAAACTTATCATTCTTCATGGCAGAGTAATACTCCATTTTATAAAAACCCCACATCTTCTTTTTTTTTAATTGAATTCTTTATTGGTACAATTTATATACATCTCAAAATCACATATAACATTGGGAAATTTGTACCAGTATATGCCACAAGTTAATTCTCATTTTTACCCATATCCCTACCCACTCCCCCCTCCTCCCCCCTTATACATGCTCTTG
>PVIC010014838.1:0-36019 GCA_004025085.1 Thryonomys swinderianus
AGGCAGGCGCTGGAACCACTGAGCTAACCCTCCAGCCCTATAATGTATAATCTTTAAAATTTCAACTTCAATTTTTTTTAGGACAAGGAATTCTAGTTAATAGTTATATTCTTTTGACATGTACGCTGTTGTAACTCTTTTGAAAAATTTGCAGCCAATCTGTTGATCTTTGGAGAATAATTTTCTGGATGCACTTTTTCTTTTCCTTCAATTTAATAGGATGTCTCTTGAAGTGGACTTTTGTTTATTTTACTTGGAATTCAAGAGTCTTCTAGGACTTGTAGACTAATGCCTTTAGCTCTGGGATGTTAAGTCATTTTCTCTTTGAGTTTTACATGGTAAAAATCTCTCTCCTTTTTTGAGTATTCCAGTGAAACATATTTTAGGTTTTCTCACTGTTTTTTTTTCTGTCCTTTTTGTCTTTCTGTATTTGATTATAAATACTTTATTGGTTTTTCAATGTATCTAACATGTTACACTCCTCTGTTGAATTGTTATTTTGTTATTTTATTGTACGACTTCAGAATTTCAATTTGATTCATTTCCAAGTAGTTTCTGGGGAGGGCTATCTGCTAGGGTCTGGGGAGTCTCTAATGTCCCTTCACAGGGAATCTGTCAGGGGTAGGAAGATGTTGAAAGCAAAGGTAAATTCCCAGTTTTATCCAGGCCCCAGGAATAAAAACCCATCAGAAAAGGGGGGGGATGTATAGTGGAGTCACTCTTTACCCCGGTGGGCAGGTTGTCACCTCCCTCTTGAAGGGCTGTCCCCTCTCTAGGCACATTCCTACAGCTACTCACATACTTCCCAGTATGGACATTTGCGTAGATTTTACCAGTTCTTTCTAGTTACTGCAGTGGGCTGTTATGTGAGCCTGTAAGCGGTGACACCCTGAGCAGCTGTGGAAGTCTTGTGATGTCTTGATACTTTCCGTTCTTCCATCCTGAGTATCACTGGAATAAACAGTACTCCTTAGTGATTTTTACGTTTTATCTTCTGTTTCTGGTTTCATGCTTTATCAGTTTTAAAGCCACTTTTACTTGAACATTATAACTCTCAGCCCCACAACGGAACAAAGGCTTTCTATTGTTTTATTCCCTTCCTGTCCCCTCTCTAGCTCCTCTTGCCTGTCACAGATCTTCAGCTGCTTGTCCTCCTGTAGTCTGGTCCCCTCCAACCTAGTCTCTCCGACAGCCTTGGTGATCTCTTTGGCGTGGCCAACGCTGTCCAGTGCAAAGCTCGTCAGTGCTTCCCAGAGTCCACAATGAAGTCAAGGTCCTGGACATGGCACACAGGTGGGGGCCATTTCCCTTTCTGGCTTAGCTCAAAAATTCCCTCTTCTTAGAGGACAGGGCTGTGGTTTATGTATCTCGGTGTTTCCAGAGCACAGCAGACTGCTGAGTAAGTGGAGGAAGGCAGAGAAAGTGTATTTCCCTAGATGCGGCTGGGCTTCCAGGGCAGGAATGGGCAGTTCTGGTGACAACCCTAAGAGGATGAGACCAGAGGCTGTTTGATGAGTAAGAAAAGGACTTTGGATTACTCAGAGGTAGTTTGATTATAAAAAGCAGACCCCTTTTCAAGTTTAAAAAAAGGGGCCTAGATAAGCTAGAAAGCAACAGTGTGTCGTGGCGTTGTGACCCCAAGGTCAGGGTGGAAGGCCAGACAGAGGCCAAACAGCTCCTTCATCTGGTGACACTGCTTTCCGATGAACCTGCTGGAAAGCAGAGGCCCCTTCGCCCGAATTGCTGCCTGGACGCTCAAAGGACGCGGGCACCTCTCCTCTCTCGCCTCGGTCACAGCCGGTGCAGAGTCCTTGAGTCACACCTGCTTAGAGGCGGCGCCAGCTGCGGGGTCTCTTCACGATGCTGCGTAACAGGAACTCCTCGAGGAACTGACTGACCAAAGTGTCCGTTAGCTCCCAGCTCCGGAGGCCCAGGGCCCTGTACCTTCCGGCTGTCCTGGTGGGTGACGGGGCGGGCGCCGGCACCTGCCCGACCCGACCCTCGCGGCGGCGCCCTTCCGTCCCGCCCGGCCCACCGCGCGGCCACCCCTGCCGGCGCCGCTCGGCCACCGCGCGGCCTGCTCTGCTCTCCCCGAAGCGCTTGCGCGTCGTTTCGGGTGGGAACCGCGCCGCCGTCCGCGTCCTGACCCTTCCCCACTTTCCTTCCCAGGCCCGTGCGTCTCACCTGTGCGGAAAAGCAGCGCCCGCCGGGCGGCGGCGACGAGACCCCCGACCCAAGCTAGACAGCGTCCGCGAGGAAGGCCCGGCACGCGCGGCTCGGCGGGGAGGGTGCGAGGCACGCGAGGGCGAGCGGGGCGGGGCCTCAGGTTCCGGGGCGGAGCCGAAGGGCGGGCGGAGGCGGTGCGGGAGCTTCGGCTCCTCGCGCCCCTCCCTCTGCCGCCATTTTCAACCACTCCCCACCGAGCGGGACGTGCGCACCAGGCCATAAAGCGGTTGTTTGGGGGCTGGAGACTTGGCTCAGTGGTTCCAGCGCCTGCCTAGCAAACTCAAGGCCCTGAGTTCGATCCCGGTAACCACATACAATGCTGGGCGTGGAGACTCACGCCCACCAGCCATCAATATCACATACCACAGTGCTGGGCGTGGTGGCTCACGCCTGTCATCCCAGCACTCAGGAGGCAGAGGCAGGAGGATTGCTAGTTCGAGGCTTGCCTGGGCTCCACAGTGAGCTCAGAGTCAGCCTGAACTACAAAGCAAGACCCTGTCTCAAAATACAGACCAAAAAAAAGGTTGTTGTTGTTTGGACACAGTAGGTGGGAAGTTTTGAAATATTTACCAAGAAAGGAAGCAAAACGAGAGTTTTGGCACATTTATTTATTTAGAAATACTGAGCATTGAACTCAGGGCCTGTGTACCCGGTACATGGACATCCCTAACCGTTTTTTTTTTTCTTTTTTTAAAGACAGAAGAGCCCCACCCATAGGGAGCTCTTCTTCATCAGGTTTCCAGCGCCGCGGACTGAACCCAGCACACACATTTGTTAGTCATCCTGGGAGTTGGTACATGTATACAATACAGCTTGCTTCCTTTTTTAAAAATCCTCTTCTCCATCCTTTCCTCTTTTCCCCTTTCTTCATTTTCATTCTTAATTATATTAATTTTACTCATATTAATCTTAGCTTGTTATTCATTGAGATCATTAAGTTCTTGTATATGGTATATCTTTTTTTTTTTTGGAGACAGTTTCACTTTGTAGTTCAGGCTGGCCCTGAGCTCACTATGTAGCCCAGGCAAGCCTCGAATTCAGCAATCCTCCTGCCTCTGCCTCCCAAATGCTGGGATGACAGGCGCGAGCCACCACGCCCAGTATTGTGTGTGGTACTGGGGATCAAATTTGGGACCTTGTGCTTCTGAGGCAGATGCTAGAACCACTGAGCTAAATCCCCAGCCCCTATTTCTGATCTTAATGAGTCTATGGGGAATTGCTGTGATAATAGGGAAGGCTGTCTGCTGTCACCACAAAGTGGACAATGGCTTAAAGGCAGGAGAAATTTATTTTTTGTGCAGGAGCCAGTGCTGGATAGGATGTCCCCTTCCAGGACCATCTGTGGCCTTCGCCATCTTCAGCACTTGGCTTCTATGGGGTCCCCTGGTCTGATCATCCTCCTCACCCCTATATACCCTCTGCCCTTTCTCCTATCAATAGGTCCTAGGGGCCCAACAGCAGAGACCCCACTCATGGGCAGCTGGGGATCACCAACAGAGACAGGCCACTGCCTGTGGAAAGAAGAGCCGTGACAACAGAGGTCCTTGGGAAGCACCTGGTGTCCCTGCGGGAGTTGGCCGGGCCACCGCCAGCTCATTACTTTTGTGGACTTCAGTCAGCAGTCTCACAGCAGTTAAACACTGGGAGGTAGACGTTGCAAGAAATATCCCAATAATACCACTTACTGTTCATTGAGCTTGGTTGTGAGGCAAGAGCTGTGTGAGGTGTTTTGCATTCACTGAAGACCTGAAACCACAGAAGCCCCTATTATGTCCCAACCCCCAGCGCTGAGAGGGTTTAAGGTCATGTCCCAGAGTGCACTTTCACACAAGCCGGGTCACGGTGTCAGATGCCGAGAGTGTGAGTCCCCTTTGGGAGGCGGGGCTGTCCCTCCTCTGCCTCAGGAGCCCTAGGAGATTGTGGGGACCCTTCACTGGGGAGACACTGGTCATGTGAGGCTCTTCTGGTGGACAGGTGCACCTCAGAGCACGCCTTCCTTCCCAGGCCTCTGTCAGCATGACCACTGACAGGAAGGGTCCTCCGTAGGCCCCAGAGTCATCTGCTCAGTCACCTGCAGGCTCTGTGGTCCTAAGTACGACCATGGGACCCCCAAGCTACAGTCCATCCAAGTGGGAGTGAAAGGTTCCTTTGCAGCTCTAGTTGCAAGTAACCTCAGGGCCGGATGGCTGGATGGGCTGATTTAGTTCTTTGCAGCAGTGTTGCCCATGTATTCCAGGCTGGCCTTGAACTCAAAATGGAGCCCAGGCTGGACGTAAACTCAGCTCCAAGTGTGGGTTGACACGTGTGTGCCACCATGCCCCCTTCAGAGCTGGTTTAGAATTTGCCTGATCATCAGGAACAGCCACATGGCCTGAAATCAGCTGGTTAAAGGCGGCCCAAACTTGTCTCCAGAACTAACAAAACATGCTTTCTGGAACCCTAGTGGTGGCCAGCAGTTTGCTTTGCTTGGTGAGGCTGTGCCTCACCTGTCACCTTTCTTGAAAGCAAGCAGAAAGCTCAGGTATTTTGTTTTTTCAGAGTTGGTCTCACTCTGTAGTTAGGCTGACCTGAAACTCCTCAAGTAGCCCAGGTTGGGTTCAAACTTGTCATCTTCCTGCATCAACCTCCTAATGAACTGGGATGTGTCACCACATCCAGCTTATTGAATTTAGTTTCATATACTGAAGTTTTATTTCTTTTATGTCTATATTTTATCTAATTAGTGCTTAATTACCCAGAGTGACTATGTGATGGATTTTAAAATTTTAATATTTTTGGGCTGGAAATTTAGCTCAGTGGTTCCGATGCCTGCCTAGCAAGCACAAGGTCCCTGGTTTGATCCCCGGTAACCACATACAATAATACCGGGAGTGATGACTCACACCCACTGGCAATCAGTACTGTATATCACAAATGCTGGGCGCGGTGGCTCAAACCTGTAACCACAGCACTTGGGAGGCAGAGGCAGGAGGACTGCTGAGTTTGAGGCTTTCCTGAGCTACATAGTGAACTCAGGGCCAGCCTGAACTACAAAGTGAGGTTCTGTCTCAAAAACTGAAATGAAATGAAATAAAATAAAATAAATTCTAATATTTTTAATATTAGAAGAAGGACTCTGAGCCCTTCTTTGCTCAGTGATCACATTCAAACAGAAATGAGGGCTATGGTGGAGCCCCTAGCCCCTGGGACATTTGAATCATTCATGGTTTTTCCAGCTGCCTGGAAGAAGACCTGCCCCTTTAAAATTAGGACTCTTACACCCTGAGTGAGTCCTTCAAAGGACAGATCTTTTCCCAGTTTTACTCATTAGTCCATAAAGTTAGTATATAGAACCTTACTTCCATCCATATGAAAAGCAACCTCAAATTGGAGATGGTAGTGCATGCCTCTAATTCCAGCACTTGGGAGGCTGAGGCAAGAGGACTGGTACAAGTTCAAAGCAAGCCTCAGCTACATAGTGAGACCCTTTCTCAAAAATCAAAGCAAAACAAACAGAAAACAACTTCATGTTCCAAAACTCGTGAGTCAGACCAGCAGCTCCAACAGGTGTGGGTGCGGCTGACGGGCGGGCGGCGGGAGAGACAGGGTTTCTGCACCTGGGGTGAAGGACATGCCGCTCAGCCCTAGTCCTTCCTGGAGAGTGAGGCCCCAGGATCTGCTCCGCTCAGCCAGCACGGAGAACCCGAGGTACCCGGAGTCACGGCACCAGCGACTGTAGCCAGGCTGCAGCCCGAGCTCTGCCTCCTCTCTGCTCTCTCCTGGGTCGTTCCCATTCTTCCAGGAAGGACATTTGGTTTCGCTGTGAGCAACTTCTGATGGGACCTTTTAAGAACCTTTTACATTGAAACTAAAGCTTTGAAAGAGTTACGTTCATAAACTTTTGTTTTTATTCTCTTTCTGTACATATTGGCAATGATAAAGCTTAACAACGCATGTTCTATGAAATATGCAAAACAAGGGAATTTACATAAATAATTTATAGTTCAGAAAATTAAAGGTGAAAAATACTTTCCACATTATTGGAGTTCACAGTATTTAAAAGTATATCAAGCTTTCCCCCTCTTATTTAAAACTATATTGTCTTAGCAGAGAATCTAGTCAAGGATAAAGGATCAAGTTTCTGGTTGTTTTCAGTGCACAAGTAGACACTATTTCACCTTCAGGCTGCGTAAGCACCAGGCTGCATTTCATCCCAACCCTTTGCCTCCTGAGCGCTGTGAGCGGCAGAGGTTACACAGAGTGGAAGGGTTCCATGTCACCACACCACTCCACAGCAGACACATTCGCCACATAGTAATGTCTGGTGGTCGGATGCCTCATTTCCACAGAATACTTTTATAGCCCTGAAAGTGGAAACCTGGCATCGGAAGCGCATGGAACTGTTAGCACTAGTACAAGGCACTGCGCTGTGGGGTCTGTTTATAGGAAAGATCATGTTTGCATAGATTGCTAGCGATTTAGTGTGCAATAAGATATAGGCCAGCGTGCGTGGCTTTGTGATGGATGAAGCCGCATGATGCTCTGAGCCCCAGAAAGGCAGTCTGTTACTCTCCAGCCCCAGCCCTGGAGCAGATCCTCTGGTGCTGTCCCTAAGTCCCCTATGGGAGAGTTTTTTGTTCAAAAAGCTGCAGGTCAAATCGGACCCAGACCTCCCCGGTGGAGACCTCGTGTAGCAGGAGTCGGCGGGTGGTAGGGCCTTTGCTTTCTTGTTCTGTTCGAATTTTTGCCAGTGGAACCTCAGTGCGACCTAGGAAATCTGGTAAATACACATCATATGAGAGTTGAAAGTCTTTGTGTTTTTTCTTTTTTCTTTTTTTTTTGACAGGGTCTTGGCTTTGTAGTTCAGGTCAGGCTGGCCCTGAGCTCACTATGTAGCCCAGGCAAGCCTTGAACTCAGCAATCCTCCTGGTTCTGCCTCCTGAGGGCTGGGATTATAGGTGTGAGCCACCACACCCAGCATTGTAGTGTGTGGTGCTGATTGCTGTGATTATGGGTGGGAGTCACCATGCCCCCATTGTGGTTTGTGGTACAGGGATCAAACTCCAGACTTTGCACTTGCAAGGCAGGTGCCAGAACTGCTGAGCTAGACCCCTGGCCCCAAAAGTCTTTGTTCTTAACAAAGTTTTTTTAAGGAGGAATGTCTGAAATAGGACTCATATACATCTGTTATTACTTATTCCTCCAAAGCCTCAGGCAGTCATAGATGGAACTTTTCTGAGGTGGTTGGATCTAGGGTGTGTGATGATGGAATTAAGGATCCCCCATCCTGGTTATGTGAGTGTGATCTGCTCTAAGGGTGTGTAGCCTGGTTAGAATATTTGGGAAAGGCCTGCTACTGTTGTTTGTGGCTTGTTACTTCACTGCTTGCTTCTCTGTTGTCTTCTACCTTCCATGGACTGTTTCTCCCCCATGGTTCCCCTCTGCTATGTCACCCTTCCTTGGAGCCAGCCAGCTATGACCTGAAACCTTTACAAACTCAGCTGAAATAAACCTTTTCTTCATTAGCTTTGAGTGTTGAGAATTTTGTCTCAGCAACAGGAAAAGTAACTAAGACAACACCTGAAGTCAAAGTAAGTAACTTCTGGCTTGTGGAGGGCTGGACTGTGAGTGGATGCATGCATAGTGACAACAGGTTCACCTCAGAGCAGCTGCTTGTGTGGACTTCTGGTCTCTGTTCTGAGATCAGGGTTCTAGTCTTTCAGCACAGTGTATGCAATGACTGGGGTTAAAGACCTAAAATACATATGCAGTTCCCTGCCCAGGGAATGGCAGCAGGCTGCTGCCAACACAGCTCTGTGCCTTTTCCTGTAGGTTTCATGGGGCACACACTGGCCAACCTTGGATCCAGTCCATAAATTCTAGTCAACTGGAAACACCTTTAAGCCTCCTTTGCAAGTTTTACTTACCATCTGGAGAAAACTGGTCTCTGTCAAACATGGTGAGACACAGAACATCTTGGTATAGATCCTTGATAAAGAACTGGCAGTTAAAATTCCATTTGGGGTTTAGAGTGTCCTGGAGGGTTCTGGTGGTGTAGCTCTGGGAGCCCATGCTGACTTCACAGTATGGATTGCTCTTTCCTGGCCAGAAACAAAGCACAGACACATGGTGCAGGAGGTAAAACGAATGACTAAAAGGCCCATCTCAAGCAGAAGCAGGCTTGATCTTGCAGCTTTACTGGGGCCATGGCAGCAGCAGCCACTGGCGGGTGGACCACATTCACCCATCGGTGGGCAGTATGGCCTCTGTATTCCTAGGGCTGAGCCTGGGGAGCAACCGTGAGCTCAGGGTCCAACCCTCAGCCTCCCACGAGCCTTGGCAAGTGCTGGTGCAACCTGCTTAGTGCTTCGCCACACAGAAGCACTCGGGAAGGCAGGACCGGCTATTGGGGAACTGATCCATGACACAGACCTAATAAATGAGCTCGTCACTGTTTTAGTGGCACTGGAAACACTGACTTTTAGAAAGCATCCCACCACTCAGTATTCAGAAGGGCGTGCAGAGCAAAGTGTGGGACATGACCGAGTCAGCGGGTTCGGGCACTTACCGTTTGGTTTGCAGGCTTTTAACTCTGTCGCCTCAATGACATGCACCATCAGACGCCCAATGCCCGAAGTCTTCTGAGAGCGGGCTGTGGCAGAGGAAGATGAAGCCCGTTAATTCCTTCTCTGAGAAGTGGGATGGTGTGAGCTGCAGACCCTCAGGGTCTCTTGGTGCTTTTTCTTTTTGATGCTGGGGACTGAGCACAGGGTCTTGTGCCTGCCGAAGAACTCTGCACCACTATGCTACAGTCCCAGCTCTGAGTCTGTCTGTTTTCCTAAGGAGACATGACAGCTTCATCTACCACTGCACTGGGCCTAACTGCCCAGTACTGGGCTGCTTGGGGCCTGTTTGCAGGCTGTGCCACCTACTGAGAAGTGCTCGTCATCTTGCCTGTCGGCATCCGACCCAGCCCGCAGAACCCAGGTCAACTGCACAACCAGTGTCCAGCGCTCTTCCCTCCTGTGCCCATGGATCTTAGACCTTGAGCAGCCCACAGCCTCAGGGCCTGACATGTTCTGAGTCTCTTTGGCCAGAAAGGGCCTCAGGGGCTGCTTTATTCTTCAATGTATTAACTTCTCAATTACCTTACAAATAGTAATATTTTATAAACGATATATGATATCTGAGCACTTTGTAGAAAATAACATTTATAGGATACTTACAATGTGCTAGGCATATATAAATATTTAAATAGGATAATTACCTTATATTTCCCCAATTCACAGAAGAGCAAAACCGAGGCTAGAAAAGATCACAGTGTGCTCAATGCAAGGTTCTGAATGGCAGAGTCAAAATATAACCATCAGATGCCATTCACCAAACTTCCAGGTGCAGTTAGGTGAACATTTCAACCTAGAAGGCAGTTAGTTCTCTCTGTGGTCTTTTCTACTCAAAATGCCTTCGGCACAGCAGGAATGAGCCAGAGGGCACACCACATAGTAAAGGTGCCGCTAGTGAAGGGGGCTGAGCAAGGTGCGTGGGCACGTACAGCCTTGTGTGTGGGAAGCGGCCCAGGCCTGTCTGTGCCCACACCTCCACTTCTGACCAGCCCTGGAGGCAGGGCTGCGCTTCCCTCGTCTCTCAGGCCCAATTTCCTGAAGCCCGGGCCTGGCACACAGTAAGTAGCCGATAAATGTGTACAGAATCGAACGCATGGAAATGTACGGTGACACACACCGGCAAAGGTGGTAGGCAAGACTCATGGGAAAACCCTTGATTTATATATCTGACCAATTAAGGGATCATATGTTCATTAGGAAATGATTCAATCATTGATTTTCAATAGCAGGCTTTTAAAGTATCATTGAAATAACATTCAGTTAGCGGAAGTTGGTTTACACATACCTTTCAGGAGTATAGAACAAAGTAAGAGAAACCTGAATAAAGAAACATAAAGAGCTACAGACACAGTAGCCAGAAGCCTAAGGAGGCCTGGAGGGGAGGGTGGACCTCAGCTGGGGAGGTGGGCAGGGCTGGCGCGGCTCGGACAGCCGGGGTGGTGCTTGGTGTGTGTGGCTAGGTGAGAACGTGGGGCTGTGGCACGTCCTGGCCAGAGGCCAGAGGCCAGCAGGGGCAGCACTGCAGCTACCAGAACGGGATCTGTCTTATGAAGACAGAAGACAGAGGACCCTAAACACGGAGCCCACTGGGCCAAGTCATGCAGGGCTCTGCACTGGGGAGAAAGAGCATAAATGAGGGGCTGAGAGGACAGGAACAGAAGCTACAGGAGACTAAAGGCAGAGTGTGGTGCAGCCTCCAGACAGCAGGGCTGCCAGGTGGGCAGCAGGGAGGGCAACAAGGTACGGCGGTGCCTGCAGCAGACAGAGGGGAAGAATCTTGTGTGTGTGTGTGTGTGTAAGGAGGGAGCTGAGGGGTGCAGCTGAGGGGTGGGCCGGGGGCTGGGAGGAAGCAGGCAGGGTGTCCAGACAGGAGGAGGCACTGGCGCAGGGCGGCGTGCCCAGGAGACAGGAAGAGGAGCTGGGGCCGAGATGAAGCCGGGGTGGGGGGCCCTGACATCTAGAAGGAGCCGCCACTGCCTACATGGTGAGGGGGCTCGAGCGGCGGCATGGGGTAGCCGAGCCACGGGGTGGGAGGGGAGAGGGCTGAGGTTCCCAGCCCAGGAAGCCGAGCTGACGAATATTCGTGAACAGAAGGAAGGAAGGCAGGGGCAGAGGACAGAGGGCCTGAGCCGGTGCCCCGCTGCGCTAACGCCCGGGAAAGGCGGGCACCGGGCCCCGAGCTAAGCCACAGCCGCTCACTGGCTCCCGGGCGCCCCAGCTCCCCCTGCGCCCACCGTCTCGCCCGGGTGCCCGCACCTTGATAGGCCTTCTCGCGTTTCTTCTTCTCCGTGTCAATGAACTGCTCGGAGGCCGCCTTGATCTTCTGCACCCAGGCCGTCCTGGGGAGGAGCAGAGCGGCCGTGGCTCCACCGCAGCCCGCAGCCTGCAGCCCGCAGCCCCGCCCTTCTCGTTCGAATCGCAGCTTTAGCGAGTTTCCCCCGAAATGCCGCAGTCGGCTCAGGGCAAGTCTGGGCTGCGAACTGAGGGAGCTGAGAATCGCGCTTAGCGATTCCTCTGTGCACAGGCCGGAGGTGCAGGCAGCGGGCTCGGCGTGGGTGGTGCCCGAGCCGTGTCGGGGCCTCGAGCAAAGCTACGGGCGCAGACTGACCTCTCGTTCGTGCTGTCCGTCCGCAGGGTGTAGACGCGATCGATGTGGGAGATGTGGAAGACGGGCTCGTCGCTGGAAGGGTCTGTGGGCAGCTTCACCAAGACCTCATTCAGGAAGATGGGCTGAAAAAAAGCCGCCAAGGGGCCGGAGGGTTAGCTCAGTGGTTCTGGCGCCTGCCTCGCAAGCGCAAGGTCCTGAGTTCGATCCCCAGTAACCACATACAATGCTGGGCGTGGAGACTCACGTCCACCAGCAATCAATACCACATACCACAGTGCCAGGCGTGGTGGCTCACGCCTGTCCTCCCAGCCCTCGGGAGGCAGAGACAGGAGGATTGCTGAGTTCGAGGCTTGCCTGGGCTACATAGTGAGCTCAGGGCCAGCCTGAACTCCAAAGCTAGACCTTGTCTCAAAAGGAAAAAAAAAAAAGCCGCCAAGACACCAGCTGAGAGGCAGCCAGGCACGCTCCCCTCATGTCTGGAGAGCCGGGCTGAAGAGCCGCGGGGTGTCCGGTCTGCAGGGCGGCACGGCTGGGTCGGGCGAGCGCCAGGCCCCGGCGCTCGGGTGTCAAGGCCGCCCAGAGGAGGCCAGAACCCGGAGCCCGTCCTGGGCCGCCCGCAGGCCGGGCGCCCTCCCTGGCTCCCCGGGAGCCGGGCACAGGGCCTCGACCCCGAGCGCGGCAGCGTCCAGGACGGCAGGCCCGGGGGAGGGGCGCCGGGCCCGCGCTACTCACAGTTTTATACATTTTGAACTGAGCGTTGGACTTGGAGCTGAACAGTTTCTCAGAGCCGGAGGAGACGGCGAACTGCTTCACCGCGTAGGTGAGGAGCAGGAAGTCGTTGAAGAGAAACCCGTGCAGCTCCTTGCTGCTCTTGCTCTTGTACAGCTTCCCGCTGTGCAGGAGCTTCCGGGGCCCCAGGCAGTTGGTGAGGGAGTTGAAGGTCAGTTGCTGGAGGAGAAACACCGGGTCACTGTAGGTCCAGCACCGACGCCCCGTGCGGGGCCTGAGGGTCCGCGGCGTTTCGGGGTCGAGGGTGGCGCGGATCTGGGTGCCCGGCGGAACCCGGAAGCGATACTCACTCGCAGAGTGCCAGCTAAGCTGGGAGAACGCAAGACAGAAGCCCTCCCGGCGGGCAGACGCCGCCGTCCCGCCTCACCTCCGCCAGCCCGTCACACTGCACGTGCGCCTGCACCCACTCCAGCCGGTCGGAGTTCTCCTTCTCGCGGACGCCCTCGTTCACCTGGGAGCACAGCTCCTCGGCGCGCTCCAGGGCCAGCTTCAGGGGCGCGTGGTCCGCGTGGCTCTCCGGCGTGTTCTCCAGGACCTGCGCGGCGCGGGGCGGGCGTCACGGCAGCTCACACCCGCGAGGCGGGGGGCGGGCAGAGAGGGCGGCGCGTGCCCCCCCCTCGCCGCCCTCTGCGGGGCCTGGGAATCGGCCTCAGAGCAAAGGCTGCCCCCATTAGGGTGAGGCCTTCTGCAGAGACTGGCTGCCGCTGTGACAGAGGCGTTAACTTGCCGAAAGCAAAGCGGGTTCCCCGTCCCCGACCCCGACCCCGACCCGGCGGGCTGACTGCCGAATCCTCTGCCACGGAGACACAGATAAAACCACACGGCGGGCACGTGGGGGCCACGGTGAGGAGTCCAAGGCATCAGAGCTACGGGCAACGGAGGCCAGGAGAGCTCCCCAGTCCTCTGTTTACAAAGTGAAATGCAGAAAGCCTGGAAACCAGCTTTTATTCATTTTCATTTGGTGGCAAACCTGACCCGAACACAGGAGATGTATTTATTTCTTCTACTTTCAGCGAATATTCAGGGATATGAGTGGTTAGTATTTTGTTGTAACTCCTGCCTCCGGTTTTGATTTGGTGTCTAAATATATGGTACTTAAATTACATTCTAAATTCTTTTTGTTTTTAAATGCACTGTATTTAAAGCTCTGTCTTTTTAGGGGAAGCTGCTTTATTGCTTTAGCTGTACCAGACAAGTGCAGCACCACTACACTAAATCCCTGGCTCCTCCTGCTGTTTTTCTCTGTAAATTGTTCTTTTTTTTTTTTTTTTTTAGACAGGTCTCGCTTTGTAGTTCAGGCTGGTCCTGAGCTCACTATGTAGCCCATGGAAGCCTCAACTCAGCAATCCTCCTGCCTCTGCCTCCTGAGTGCTGGAATTACAGCCGTGAGCAACTACGCCTGGCATTGTGGTATGTGGTACGAGTCATCACACCTGGCATTGTGGTGTATGGTACTGGGGACTGAACTCAGGACCTTGGGCTCTCAAGGCAGGCACTGGAACCAGTAAGCTATATCCTGGCCCCTGTCTCTGTAAATTTTATCAGTAATCTGTGGAATAATTATCTGTATACTGACTCAAGATGCCCACAAGGTTTGTGGGGGGGTCTCGCTGGGCAGCTGAAGCACAAGGGGCCCAGGAGTCCTGAGTGTGGTGAGGACGCATGAGCTGGCGACCCTTGGGATGTCTGGGGAGAGGTGCCCGAGTGCATGTGGATCTGGATCTCGGAAGACAGCTGGGCCCAGGCTGTGCTGGCCGGGACTCCTCGCTGTCTCTGGGTCTAGACAGCTCCCACAGCTGCCACCTGTACGGGTCATGACCTCGCGCCAACCAATGTACTGTGTATAGTTATTACTGCTGGGGTAGCTCTGGGAAGGATGGCAGGTTCCCCAAGTGACATCAGATGCCTCCTTTCTTCTCCCACCTGAAGGTTCAGCTGCACATTGTACATGCATGTTCACACACATGCATGTGTAAACCTGGTCTGCGGGGTGCCCTGGTGGCTCCCTCAGCGACTCTGGGTCCTGTTCCCAGCTAGACGGGCTGCTGGCTGGGCACTCACACTCCGGATGAGCAGTGGGTAGCGGGTGATCCTCTGCATGGGCTTCAGCAGGAAGCTGGAGAGGGGCATCCCCTTACACCGGGGGTCTGACGCCAGCTTCTGCGGGACAGTGGGGAGAGAGGCTTGTGAGAAATGCCGGCCTGACTAAAACCATGGAAACACTGGCCATACTCCTGCCTCTGATGGCTTTTTAGATTTCAACTTTCTTAATAACTAGAAACCCAAGATGACACAAGGCCAGGCCAACGGCAGGAACTCTCAGCTCATGAGCCGAATCCAGCGGCTGCTGCGTGGCTGTTCTCACGTCCTCCTCCGCGTGGGCAGCTGTGGGCTGTTCCTCCTCAGCCCTCTCCCGCTGCCTGCCCAGTTTCTCCGCCGCTCTGCAGGCAGCTGCGGCTCCGTCCGCCCTCAGCGACATCAGACCGGCTCCAGGGCTCCACCCTGGTTATACCGGGCACCCCGCGCCTCACCCCACAGCCCTTTCCCTGTCAGTGACACTCACCTGGGGATGCTACAGCCCCATCTAGATATTATGGAATAATATATTGTTTTTTTGTTTTTTTTTTGAGACAAGGTCTCGCTTTGTAGTTCAGGCTGGCCCTGAGCTCACTATGTAGCTCAGATAAGCCTCAAACTCACAGAAATCCTCCTGCCTCTGCCTCCCGAGTGCTGGGATGACAGGCATGAGCTGCCACGCCTGGCACTGTGGTATGTGGTCCCGGGGATTGAATTTGGGACCTTGCCCTTCCCAGGCAGATGCTGGTACCACTGAGCTAAGTCTCTAGCCACACAGTTCTAGCTTTATTTCTCTTGTTTAACTTATTACTACAGCTTTGTGGAAAAGACCCTTCTTTTTGCTTCGGTTTCTGGAAACCTCGATGGCCTAGTGCACATTTCTGGTGTATGTATAGGATCATGCACAGGTACTTCCTGAATTATCCTGCCCTATGTATCTTATCCACTTAAGGAAGCTATCTTCTTTCTGGACTAAGATGGTTATTAAATAAGTATAGTTTACAAAATGAAGAAAGTGACATTCTAAATGTTTCTTTGGGAAAAAAAAGTACTGGGTAAGTCTGCTTAAAAAAAACAAAAAACAGGCCAGGCATGATGGTGCACACCTGTAACCTCAGCACTCTGGAGGCTGAGGCAGGATAGCATAAGTCTGAGGTCAGCCTGGACTATGCAGTGAGTTTAAGGCCAGCCTGAACTATATAGTGAGACTTGGTCTTGAAAAACCAGCCAACCAGGGCTGGGAAGTTAGCTTAGTGGTTCTGGCTTTGCCTGGCAAATGCAAGGTCCTGAGTTCGATCCCTGGTACCACATACCATAGTGCCGGGTGTGGTGACTCATGCCTGTAATCTCAGCACTCGGGGGGCAGAGGCAGGAGGACTGCTGTGAGTTTGAAGCTTGCCTGGGCTACACTGTAAGTTCAGTCTGAGCTACAAAGTGAGACCTGTCTCAAAAAAACCCCAGAAACAAAAAACCAAACCAAATCAAAGAAAACAAAACACCAGCCAACCAAGTACCTCCTCCCCCAATTCTGTTTGATGGGAGAAATCACAGTCCCAGAGCCATCAACAGTCAAGTCTGGAGGAGGCACCATGCTATCAAGATGCTCTCCTTCATGGTGTTTTCTTTGGCCCCTGCCCGGAACACCTGTCCTCCACTGCTGAAACTGCCCCATGGCCGGAAGCCGCTGCTCTGGGCTCGGTGGCGGGCTGGCCTCCTGCTAGTCCTGAGACACCTGCGAGGCTGACTGGAGTTACCTTTAAAAAGTCTTTGAATTCTGCGTCTTCGTCTGTCTTCTGCTGTAACAGAGCTGCGCCATTCAGCTGGCAGCTGCAGAAGCGGATGTAGGCCTGCATGTGGGACAGCTCCGCGGCGAGGATGTCCCCGACCATCTGCACGGGCATCTTCTCACCCCCTGTCTTCTTCCGGACCCGCAAGGCCCTGTGAACAACACGTTCTCACCCCTGCTTCTCAGCAAACGTCCTCGGCGGTTAAAAGATGAGTACCAGGGTGACCAGTGGTACTGATCACTGGGCACACAGGACCCCTGGCCTGGGGAGGGAGGCCAAGAGGAAAAGCGGACAGCGGGGGTGCAGCTCTGCTGGCCAAGCCGCCCAGCGGGACAGGCTAGTGAAGGAGAAAAGGAAGATGAAGCCTGCAAGCACCACCGTCCTTAGCTTTTAGGACAGGTGTGGTTTGGGCTGTTTTTTTCATGTGAGAAACTGAAGGCATAAACGAGGTCCAGAACATGGGACAGTTATTGTGAGGTAGGAAGACAATGTTCAAAGGGGAGAGGGAATGGAGGGGCAGGGAAAGCAAAGAAGGGGAAGAAAATATTTGATGGTGAAAAGGAAAAAAACAGAAACAAACCTTATATATACAAGGAGGTGAAGGGAAGGCAGGGGAATGAGAACGGAGAATCTGGATGTGTCGTCTACAGGTACAAATTTTCAGTGAGGAATATGATTATAATGTATACTTAAAATGTACCAATAAACTTAATAAAGAAAAAAAAGTTGGTTTGGTTTCGCCTTAACTTTGGAAAGCAGTTTCTTCTGAAAAATTCTAATCAGTGCAACCAAACCAAGAAGAAGGAAATTCCCAGTGTGTGATGGAAGAAAAGGGTGTGGGGACCACGGGGGGCAGGCCGGGGAGGGGAGGGCCTGGTGGGCCGGGCCTGGCGTCTGTGCTCTCAGAGCGAGGGCCTGTCCACAGCGCCTCAGGGACTGCGGACCTCGCCGCGGGCTGTGGCTCCTCCCTGACACGCTCTCATCCGGCCAGAGCCATTACCTGAGAGTCACGTGTTTTAGAACATATATTAGTATGTTGCTTGAGGACTTAATTTTGTCTTTGTTCAGTGCAAAGGAGTTTTCATTGTTATATTTCTCTATTTGCTTGATAATGATGGTTCTGGAGCCTTTCATAAAGTGAGGCAGAAGGCAGAGCCCGAGGAAATGGAAAAGAGCGGCGACCCTGGCCCGCCACTCACTTCAGCAGCTTTGTGTTGGGCATGATGAGCTCTTTCCAGTTCACAAAGATCGAGGCCATTTCCCCCTCTGTGAGAAAGCCTGACTCCGCCATCCGTTTCTGAAAAACCTAGGTTCAAAACAGGACAAACAAACAGCTGCAGTATGTGTGGACACGCACGCTGGACGTGATCAAACTAATGTCTCCACACACTCAAACTCTCAGGGCATCACAGGACTCTCCATTTTAAAATGCACAATTTCCAGGCTATTTGTCCTCTGGGTTCTGGTCAAGGCTGATCCTGGGGGAGGGCTGAGCCCCGTGATCTGAAGTGGGTTTTCTCCGGCCTGACCCGAGGGCACTGGGAGGCCGCACGGAGCTGCCCCGGGCCCTGAGTGCTGCGGGAACGGGCAGCCGGGTCCAGACGGGCCAGCGCTTCGGGGCCCTTGCAACAGTCTGGGGAAGCGAGCGAGGACTCACGACCTCCAGCAGAGGCGGGTGAGAGGCCGGTGGTAGACGGGCGCTCACAATGCTCTCTGCCTGTGTCCGAGCAACACGAACAGCACGCGCATGTGCGTGCCTAGCACCCTCACTTAGCTCACAGGTGGCGGGGGGGGGGGGGGGGGTGCTCAGCGGCCGTGAAGAACGAAGGCGACGGCCGCAGCCGGAAGCTAGAGCACCAGGGGTCGAATGGAAACAGTCCCAGGTCCAGGCTCCCCTGAGCAACTGGACCCCAGGGGATGGCCACGGCCGCCGAGCAGCTCTTCTCACACGGGGTCCTTGCACACCCCGAGGGCACACTGCCACTGGGGAGCCGCCACGGCTGTGGGCGGGCCCTGCTGACCTCGCCGACCGGCCCTCAGTACCAACCCGGCCTTGGTGCCGGACAACCGCGCGGCCTCGGCCCTCTGCTTCCCGAGCCTGGCAGGCGGATGTCCACTGGGCGGCTCCGGCCGGCGCCCTCACTGCTCCCCCTGCCGCCCGCTGCAGCAGGCCCGCGGAGCCCTGCGGGAGGGCGCTTTGTCGCTCCTCTCTAGTCTCTGCCATGTGGCCTCACCCAAGGGGCAGTGGGTGCTGAGGCCGGGTGCAGGCGGACTCCCTCGGCTCCGGCGGCTCGGGCCGCGCTCCCTGCTCGGAGCCGGGCCTCCGCCGCCTGCCGCTAAAGCCCCAGCCCCAGCACCCCACACCGCTGCCTCGGGCAGACAGCACTCTGGGGGGCAGACAGCACCCTGAGGACCAGGCTGCTGGGGCGCTGGCTGCGCACAGAGGGAAGTGACGCTGCACTTTCCCCGGCGGGAGCGGGCTGCTGGACGCGGGCCCTCACCTCGATGACGAGCTGCAGGTCGTCCATGTAGCGCTCCTCCGTCTGGATCAGCTCGTGGATGTAGCCCTGTCTCTTCCTCTCCGCTGGTGCCATGGTGTCCAGGGCTTGGAGATCAGCACACCCTGCAGGGACACCGGGCAGAGCTCAAGATATTACTTCAGTTGTTACTGTAGAAAAGACGTTTAGAGCAGACGTGCCGGGGAGACGAACGCCTCTTGTAAAGAGCACGGCTCTCCGAGCGAGCGGGGTGCACGGCTGCCCCCGCAGACCACGGCCCTCCGCCTGCGCGTCAGGGCAGCGGTACGGAGGCATCTGTGCTCGGCTTGCAGACTCTCACTGTCTCAACCCATGTTTGAAATTACGAAAATGATTAAATGAATCAAATACTTGAGCCCTGTGGTTTCAAAACTGTAGACTTGGAGCCACCAGTGGGTCACTATCAGTTTAGTTCTGCAAAATGCTGGTCAAGCTCAGCATTAAAAAACAGTGTATGATTAGCACAGCTTTGTTGAGTTCTGTGAAAGTTACTACCCACATAGTAACGTCTCAGTTCGTAAATACTTGTCTGGAAACAATTTGGTTCTCAAACAAAAGCATTCAGCAAAATTTTGCTTCCATCCACAAACTTCATACTGGGTGACAAACGTGATCTTTGCCCTCTGTCCTTCACAGACACCGCTGTGGCCATGTTCTCCACACTGTAAAATGAATTAAGTTTGTGAACTGAGGTACCACTGTGTGTGTGTGTGTATGTATATATATCATGCGTGTCTGTATGTACATATACATAGTGTGTATTTGAGGGTCAAATGTATTTTTTACTTTGAGTCACTATTTTTTAAAAAATGTAAGAAACATGTCAGCAGTCCCCACCCAGACTGCCTAGACACAGTGGGCGAGGGAGCCCTGGCGTCCAGGCACCGGTGACCCGGAGGCCAGTCACAGCACCTGGCATCGGGCCAGGGGCAGTGCGCTCAGGCCAGCGCTCTCTGCAGGCAGCACCTTGGCGCTGAGCCGGAAGGTCCACCTGAAGTGACACTTTCCAGAGTCACTTGAGGGGACAAGCTCCTCACACTGGCGAGCTGGGCTGTGCTTCAGGAGCTCCCGAGGAAAAGCCAGAGCAGGCAGGGGTGGGAGATGAAATGTGTAGGAGCCCGTGGGTTTGGACGGACAGACCAATATAGTATTTCATCACAGAACTGAGTTCTGGTTGGTGGCAGGAAGGCCTGTAGTCAATTAACCAACTAAGTTATAACCGGCTATCTTTACATGGTCATTTGGGTGACTAAGTTGTAGCCATCAAGCCACTTTTTCTAGAATGCTATCAGATCAGTGTTGGCTGGAGGTCTCAGAATCTGTCCTAATGGCTACCCGATTTGATTTGTTGTTTTTTACTTGTTTTACACTTCTTTGCTCAAGTAAACTTTTCTAAAATGCAGCAGCACTTTTCAACAGCACCTGGCAAGCCGTAAGGACGGGCAGCAAGCAGTGTGCTTCAGAGAGCAGGGCAAGGGGAAGACAGATGAAGGCGGGGCTGGTGCCTCCTCCAGGCCACCAGGAGGGGGCGGGGCCCTGCACAGCTGCAGGTGGAGGCGGGAGCCGCAGTCTAACAAGGGGACGAAAGAGCAAGCCCCAAGATCAGCCTGGTTCTTGGAAGGATCTATTTTTCTGCTCATTTGTATCGGTATGAATATTTTGTTTAGATTCTGGATCGGGGATAGTCTCCCTGAACATGGCCCTTCATCTTCTGCAGTTGTGGGTGACGGCTTTCAGAAATGACTGTCATAGTGGGAAGAACTGAGTGCGGAGGGTCTCGTGTGGCGGCGGACACGGTGACAAGGCTGTGTTCTGAGCCGGTGAGTGTTGCGGGGGCTGTACTGCGCGCTGCTGTGTGGCCAGTCGGGAGGCTCCCGGGATGCTGCTGGGGCTGGACAGCAGGCGGGCGGTCAGAGCCAGACTGGACGCAAGCAGGGCTGTTTCTAAGGGCACCCTGCTCCTTCCGGTTTTGCAGGCTCCCCTCATCCGGGTTCTGGGTCCAAGATCTTTGACAATTCCACCCCACTCTCATTAAATGAGTGTCTTCATGCTTGAAGATGAATGTGCCTGTCATTGTTTCTCCTAGAAGTCACTGCTGTTGAAAATAAAATGCCCAGGTGCCATTTTGTGCCCCGCGCGCTGTAGAGCCTGGCACTCACATTTTGGGCAACGGTGAGTTACAAGGCCGCTCATGAACACTGGCCTCTGCCTGGATTAACGGCTTGGAGCGACAGGGAGAGCTTCAGGTTCTCTAGCCCTTCTGAAGCCAGGACTCAGGGCCACACGGTTACGCAGATGGGTGGGCAGGAGCTGGTACCTCGCGCTGCAACACAGTGGGCACGAGCTGGTAGCTCGCGCTGCATCACGGCGGCCTGTGACTTCTCCCTCCGCTCAGCTCCCAGCTGCTGTCCGCCTCACTGTGACGTCCTCGTCTCTGCTCACTCGCCCCGTCCTTAGCTCCTGCCAGGGGACAGGAAGTCCTGATCCCACACCCGCTGGCCCTCACTGGCCTCTTCTCCGCGAGCTTCCCTTTCTTCATGGTGCAGTTCGGTTTCCACGGCTCCCTTCTTCGTCTGGCCTGCCCCCCCCATTACTTAGAATGAACACACGAGCACCGCCCTCGCACCCGGCTCCTCCTTGGCCCCTTCTCGCTTTTATCTCACTGCCAAACTCACAAGCAGCGCCTGTCCTTCTGGCCAGCTCCGTCCAACTCTCTGAGTCTGGACACGCTGACCTCTGTCCTTCCACATGGCCAACGCAGCGCTCAGCACGGTAACGGCCGAGCCCAGGGAGCCTGTCTGCCCGCAGTCCCTTCACTGCCCACAGTGCTGTTCCTCCCCCAGTCTTGTGACTTCTTCTCAATGTCCCCTCTGTGTGCCATGGGGCCCCCTGTGCCCCGCAGATCAGCCAATCCCAACATGGGCTATGGTTCGCGCTGTAAGGAAAGTCTGAGCCGTGCTGCAGCCTGTGCATGGCCCTTGCGGGGACACGGCACACACTAGCCCAACAGGCTCTGAAATTCCCTGATCTAAAGCAGCATGTTGCTCGATCAACCATGCTGTGGCAGCCTCGGACACCTCTTTTAGGGGGAAGGGAGAGTAAAGTGCTGGGGGGAGAACTAGGGTTCTGTGGAGGGAGCAAACCCCTTTTGCTAGCCTCAGTACCGACACTCTCCAACAGGTGACTTCTGAACACGTGAAATACGGCCTAGGCACAGATGCGCTCCATTGCTCCACGGCAGCCGCATGTGCTGACTGAACTCCACCGCAGCCCTGGCTACCCCAGCCCCAGCCCTGTGCTTTAATATGTCAAGCCCAGAGCTCTTGCTATGTTTAGTCCACACAGTCACCAGCAGGTCCACGCGTGCACAGGGGATGTGTCCAACAGCCCCAGTGTCCCCATGTCTGACTGGGCGCCGCGTGCTCACCATGTCTGCTAAGTGGAGGCTACTGCATCGGTCCTGGGCCTCCTGGCTCCCAGGTCTACCTCTTACCTTCCTCCTTTCTGTCCTGGCTGCAAGGCAATCGAGCCCGCAGGCTGATTCTCTACGCGGTCACTGGGTTTGGCCAATGACAGCAGGTTCTAGCAGGAGACTGGAGAGATGGGGTAAACTAAAAACAAAAGAAGACCCCAGCCAGCAATGGCATGATGAGAGCTTTCTGTCTCCGCTGGAAGGAGGCTGGAGACGCGGGCTCACCTGTCACACAAACTTGGCAACCGAGAGCTCCTGAACCCAATCAGCACAGACTGAACCCTGGCTAGGGCTGCCCCATGGATGGCGGGGAAAGAATATACAACTGTTGGGAGGTCACACTCAACCTCAGCTCCACAGGGTTTCCACAGAAAGCTGGTCTCAGGGCCCAGGATTTAGCTCAGTGGTTCTGGTATCTGCCTCGCAAGTGCAAGGTCCCAAGTTTGATCCCCAGTAACTGCATCCCACACTGTCAGGCGTGGTGGCTCACGCCTGTAATCTCAGCACTCAGAAGGCAGAGGCAGGAGGATTGCTGAGTTTGAGGCTCACTTGGGCTACATAGTGAGCTCAGGGCCAGCCTGAACTACAAATTGATACCCTGTCCAAAAAAGGCAAATTTGAAAAAAAAGAATAAAGTGGCAAATATTGTCATGGAAACTATAAATAGCAGATTAAACCCATCTCAGAAAAGAATCAGTAAGTCTGAAAAACTGATCTGAAGAAATTACTTAGAATGCAGCACTGAAAGAGACGCAAAACATAAAACAAAGAGGTCATGAGACACGGAAGGTGGGCCCCAATAAAACCTCACAGCAGTCTAGGAACAGAAAATAACAGTATGGAGAGAGGTTACACTGAGATTATGATGGGTGGGACTTTAGTAGAATTAACTGGCAAATGATTAAATACTTCAGTTTAGGAGGTACAGTGGTTTTTTATTAGGAAAAAAAATAGATCTTTATCTAGAAAAAAATCAGAACAAAAACAAAACAAAGAAAAGAAAAACTCAATGCAACATAAATCCCTAAGCTGCCAGAGCCAGGTGGTCGTTGGGAGGAATACAGTAGATAACAGTTAAAAGCACTAAATCATTGTCAACAATGAAAATAGCGCAAATATGCTAGTGGAGAGAAAAACTGGATTAAGAACACTAAAAATAGAAGTGTTATAAATTGAGGGCTGAGAAAAACTGTACAAACAAACTCCAGAGTAGCAGCCAGGGAGTCTTACTAGTCGCAGTCAGCTTAGGCCTCGAGTCCAGCCCCTGCCGACCCCCATACTCCCCTGGAAGATGCTCTAGTTCTGATTTCTGAAGTCAACAGAAAGCCTCACAGGATGAAATAAAAGACAATCATTCCCATCGATGCCCTAAAGAAGGACAGAGACACGACTACAAGCACGTAGTGAAGCTGATCGTGTAAGAAGTGCTGAGGATGTGAAAGTCCTGGACTGTTTTAAGCATGGCATGACAGGCATGGACCAAGAGAATAGACTCTCAGAATGAGTTTCAAAGATACCAGGGAATCTATTGTTTGGGAAAATAACTACTGAAAGCAGCAGGAAAATTACATCATTTTCAAGTATTTTAGTGAAGAGGAGCAGGCTGGGCATGGTGGTATGGGCCTGTAACCTGAGGCAGGAGGGTCGCCATGGGTCCAGCCCAGCCTGGGCACCAGTGAGTTCAGGGCCGGCCTGAACCATACAGAGGCCCTGTCACAAACCAAAGCAAACCAAAGAAAAGGAGGAGCGTCTGCATATGCCAGGCAGCATTAGTAAGATTCACTCATTCTACCTGATGCCAGTCACATTCCTATCAGCCAACTGTGCACCTGGCTCTACGCCAGCTCCCCCCACACCCCCACTGTCCTCGCCGGACCGCAGTCCTACGCACCCTGCTTGGCAAGCCCGCCTGCGCGTCCCGCCGCCTCCAGCCTGGCACAAGCACCGGCGCGCTCCCAGCCCCACCTCTGAATGGGTCACGCGTCCGGCTTCCTCAGAGCTCTCCACCTGACTCTAAGGGGCTCATGAGGGGGACACACCGAGAGCCAACTCAAGTTACCTTCCCCCAACCTGTTCCTCGCTCTGATTTTCCTCCTCAGGTGTGGCGACACCGTCTCTCGCGCAGCACAGGCCAAGGCCCCCGAGACTCCCCACCCGCGGGCCACGCACCGTGGCTGGGCCCACCCCTCCCGCGGCCCCTGTTGGCACCCCTCTGCGCCAGCTGCCCTCCCGGCCTCCCAGGAGCTTCCCTGCTCCGATCTTCACAGGCTGAGAGTGCTACCTTGCGCTTTGGCAGGCCAGGGGGACTCTGCCCAACCTGTCGGACGCGTCGCTCCTTCCATGCGACCCTCCAGTGGGGTCTTCTCATTCCCAGCAAAAGCCAAAGTTCCCGCAGAGCCCACTCGGGCCCAGACGACCCCCGTCCGGTCCCGAGTCCTCCTCCCCTCCTGCCCCAGCTCCGGCGCGCTCCTCGCCCCTTCGCAGGTTCCCTGGACCTGCCGTCCCGCTGCCTGGCACACCCTCCAGAGGGCACACGGCTGTCACCCCGTCCCACAGCGCCGCTGGGAGCTTTCCCTGGGCGTCCTGCTCAGAATGAGCCTACCTGCTACCCAACACCCCCTTCCCCCCGCCACACAGCTTAGGCCCTCAGCCGCCTCCAAGCTAGCTTCCGGGGTCCGTGGTGCCCCCCCGCGCCGGACGCCTGGTAGGCCCCCCAAGGATTATGGGTGGGGCGGGATGATCAGCATGAATAAGAGGGCTCAGAGGAGCTGGTGCTCACTTCCTGGTTTGTTCTTGCGGACGGAGAAGAAAAACCGAGAGATCATGGTTACTGTGGGATCAAAGTCCCCACAGGCACAGGCAGCGGTGGGCCGGGGCCACCAGACCCCCCAAGGGATGGACAAAGTGTGAACCACAGCCGCGAAGATCCTGTGTCACTGCTGCGGTCGGAGCCACTGGCCTAAATCACCGTGCAGGTAAGGACAGGCAAACAGGAGAAGCTCAGGACAGAGAAGAAAGGTCTGGAAGACCCAAAGATGGAGACAAGGGGCAGTTTGTGCCAATGGGTACAGACAGGGCTGGTTCAGGTCCTGCGGAGAGCCCCCAGAAGTCCTCCCATTCTGAGGCCAGCCATGCCCAAAGTGCTGTTTCCTGTGCACCAGACTAAGCAGAGTGTCACACAATGGCACTCAGTTGCACTGTTTAATTATGTTCAGTGAAAAGATAAGATTTTAACAGTAAATCCAAAAGACCAAACTGCATTTTTCAAAGGCTGTCTTTATATTCAATTTTATCAGGCACTTCAAAATTGTTGGATTTTTTTTCCTCTTTTTTTTGGTGGTACTGGGGAATGAAATTTGGACCCTTGTGCTTGCAAGGTAGGCGCCGTGCCACTGAGCTAAATCTCCGGCCCAGATATTTTATTTTGTAAAAAAAATAGCCTTTCATCTATGTGGCAAATATTATTGAATATAAATGATGTACAAAGTAGCATTTCTGACCAAAGTCACAGATATTTGTCTTTTTGGAAATGTAAATAATTCAACAAATTTAAAATTCTTGTCTTTTTTGAGATGGGATCTTGCTATGTTGCTCAAGCTGGTCTCAAACCCCTGGGTTCAAGGGACCCTCTTTCCTCCTAGATCCCAGGCCCTTGCCTCCGCCTCACCCAGGTTCTCTGTGGTGCTGGAGCCCGAACCCAGCGCCTCAGGCATGCAAGGAAAGTGCCCCACCCTGAGCTGCACCCACTCGAGTCTTTTGATGTCTGTCCAGGTCTGTCATCAGGTGGAATGTTGCTGATCAAAGATGAAAAAGAAGAAGTTTGGCTTGTATTTAATGCCACAGGCTATCAGAAAGCAAAATGCTTGGCTATCAGAAGTATTACTACTATACAGTAGTAATTTTTTTTTTTTTGAGACAGGGTCTTGCTTTGTAGTTCAGGCTGGTCCTGAGTTCACTACGTAGCCCTGGCAAACCTCGAACTCACAGCAATCCTCCTGCCTCTGCCTCCCTAGTGCTGGGATTTATAGGCATGAGCCACTACGCCCAGCATTGTGGTATGTGGTTACTGGGGATGGAACCAGAGACCTTGCTTTGCTAGACAGGTGCCAGAACCACTGAGCTAAATCTCTGGCTCTATATCAGATATCTTGATGGAAAGGCAGAGGAAGGCACCTCTACAAACCCATTAGCATGGCTAGTACCTGTCACAGGGCATCACTGGATGTGGGCACCAGTAGCTCTCAGGCAGCACGGGTGGGAGGCAGAGTGGTTTATCCACTACAAATCGAAGTGTCCTGTACAACCCAGCAACCACCCTCCTTAGTATTTACTTAAAGGGACTGAAAACTTATGTCTGCACAAGAACCTGAACACAGAAATTTATAGCATTTTTATTCATCACTGCTCCACCTTGGAAACCATCAAAACATATTTCAGAAAGGGAACAAATTGTGGAACGGCCAGATAATAGAGTATTATTCAGCACCAAAATGAATTATCAAGTCAGGAAAACATACGGAGGATATAAAAGAATGATGTGGTATGTACACATACCAATTCCTCACATGAATGTAATCATGATGTACCAATAAAAAATCACGGAGGAAACTTAAATGCATGTTATTAAATTAAAAAAAATCTGAAGACGGTTCACACTGTATGATTCCAAACACGCAACACTAAAAAAGGCAAAGACTATGCAGACAGCAAACATTTCTGTGGTTACTAGGGGCTGAGGGCAAGGGGGAATGTTCTAATGGAGCGGAGGACTTTTAGGGCATTTCAGCTACTCTCTGTAAGACTATAAAGGTGGACACATGTCATCGCACAGGTCGAAACTCAAGGAGTATATATACCAAGAGTGGACCTTCAGGTAAACTACAAATTCTGGGTGGCAATAACATGTCAAGGGAGGTTCGCCAGCAGTTAACCAATGTTCTACTTTGATGGGGGATATAGAAAATAGCAGGGCCATGCATGCTGGGGATGTAGCTCAGTGGTGCTGTGCCTGCCTGGCAAGACAAGGTCCTGAGTTCAATGCCCAGTGCTGTGGGAGAAAAAAAAAAAGGCTACAGATATGTGAGGTGGGGGTAGAATAGAAGATATCAGGATATCTCTATACTTTCCTCTCAAATTTACTGTGAAGCTAAAACTGTTCTTAAAAAATCTTAAGAGTGATTATGAAGACATTCAATTAAAAAATAAGCCTTTGTTCAAAAAAGATAAGCAAGCTGGGTGTGGTGGCTCATACCTGTAATCCCAGCACTCAGGAGGCAGAGACAGGAGGATTGCTGAGTTCGAGGCTTGCCTGGGCTACATAGAGAGCTCAGGGCCAGCCTGAACTACAAAGCCAGACCTGTCGCAAAAAAAAATAAATAAATAAAAGATATTCAAGAGCCGGAGATTTGGCTCAGTGGTTCCAGCACCTGCCTCGCAAATGCAATGGTCCTGAGTTCTATCCCCAGTAACCACATTCAATGCTGGGCGTGGAGACTCACGCCCATCAGCAATCAATACCACATACCACAGAGCTGGGTGTGGTGGCTCACTGCCATCCCAGCACTCGGGAGGCAGAGGTAGGAGGATTGCTGAGTTTGAGGCTTGCCTGGGCTACATAGCGAGCTCGGAGCCAGCCTGAACTACAAAGCAAGACCCTGTCTCAAAAAAAAAAAAAACAAAAAAAAAGTATCAGGGCTGGAGATTTAGCTCAGTGGTTCTGGCACCTGCCTCCCAAGCACAAGGTCCTGAGTTTGGTCCCGGTAACCACATACAATGCTGGGCGTGGTGACTCACGCCCACCAACAATCAACCAGCTTGCCTGGGCTACACAGTGAGCTGAGGGCCAGCCTGAACTACAAAGCGAGACCCTGTCTCAAAACAAACAAACAAAAAAAGTAACAACACACCAAGGTGCCATGCCTGTAATCCTTGCTACTCAAGAGGCTGAGACAGGAGGATCAAACGTTTAAGGACAGCCTTGGCGAGTGGGGAGATCCTATTGCAAAATACAATGTTAGAAAGGGCTGGGGATGGAGCTCACTGGGAGAACACTTGTCTAGCATGCACACAAGGCAACGGCTTGGAGCACAAGCATGGAAAAAAGCTTTACATAGTTACCACCTGCTGTTCTAAATATAAACACCTTCCATTTCCACTCCTCTATATGTAGGCCAAAGAAATGAAAATGTAGGTTCACACAAAAGCTTACACACATGTTCCTAGCAGCATTATGCAAGTAGCTATAAAGTGGATACAATTCAAATGTCTACCAACTAATAATTAAACACAACACAGTACGGATCCATACGATGAACTTGGCCACGAAGAGGAAGACGTAGCAACACTAGAACATGAATAAAACTTGAAAATATGCTAAGTGAAGCAAGCCAGTCACAAAACCCTATATATTTTATGATTCTCTAACACAGAATATCCACAACAGGCAAACACATCGGTGGAGAAAGTTGATCAGTGGTCTTCCAGTGCTGTGGGCTGGGCAAGGCACACGGAATAGAGAGGGAAGCTCAAGGGTACCTAGTTCTTTGCAAGATGATTGTGGTGATGGCTGCCTGATCATGGGTATAAAAACTGAATTCTACAGTTTAAATGGATGAACTACAAGGTATGTGAATTATATTTCAATAAGCCTATCAGGTTTAGCCTTATCTCTCTGGATACTATTATGTACTCTTGTCTTCATTATATTGAGTTCTTCCTGTACTTTTTATGTAAACACTAATTTGATTTTTTTCACATAAGCAATCACTATACTGGCAGAACCTTAATATTATACAACTTTAGTATTATTCAAATGGTATACTACCCCATTTGGATGTCCCACAGGTACTTTGTAGGAAAAGCCAAAATTATCTTCCTCCAATTCTGGAGTTATTATTTTTAGGTTATTTGCAGTATTGGAGACAACCCAAGGCCTGTCCACAGAGCCATCCCCCTCTTTAAATTTTAAGACAGGGTCTCGCTAGATCACTGGGCTTAGGCTTGTTTCTTCCAGACAGGGTCTTGCCATGTAGTTCAGGCTGATCTTGAACTTACTACGTAGCCCAGGCTTTGGCAGTCCTCCCGCCTTAATCTCCGAGTGCTGGAGTACAGGGGTGCGCCGCCCTGCATGGCTTCAAGTCAGACCCGAGTTCATGATCTTCCTGTCTCCCCTTCTGGTGTCCTGGTGTCACAGGCATGTGCCACCATGCCTGGCTCCGGCTATTGTTTGCAGCAGTTGGTCGCACCACTATCACTATCGTACCCTGTCACCCAAGATACAGGGATAAAGGACTTCTATTTCTTTCCCACTCCGTCAACCCCCAGCTACCAGAAATTTTCCCTCAGAACTGTTTTACTGCTTTGTCTACCATGGCTGCCTTTTGGACTCACGGCAGGAGCTGTGAGAGCGCTCTGTTTCAGGCTGTTCAAAGCAAGACCGAGATCAGTGTTTGCTCCCTGGGAAGCTTGAAGATCTCGGATGTGACCCTCGGTGTCCCTCACACCTCAGCGTCCGCCGTGCTTGGCTCTGGGCTCCCACTGCAGGCGCCGGAGCCGTGGACACCCACACCCACAGCTCACGCTGTCTGTTCTCCCCGTCCGTCCTTGAACCTGGGGGTCACTGAGCTGCACCCGGGGGTGGCCGCCAGCACCTCCAGGGCGTCTCGGCCCCTCCGGGTACTCCCACGCTGCCTTCAAGGATCCATCCCTGGGCCCGAGAGCTGCTTTATAACTCCGGACTCCAGGCCCCAGGCAGAGCCGGGTCCCGCCCACTGGCTGCTGTACCCTAGAACCCGCGTCCGACAACCTCCCTGGAGGCAGAGGCGCTCTCAGGAAAGAGGCGGTCGCCGGGCAAGGTGGGGGTGGGTGCGATTTGCGGCCAGTTTTTCTTTCCACTTGAAGGCCTTTCAAGCTCGATTCCTCAGTTCAACCCTCCTCTCGACTCTGACCCTCCAAGCATTCACTGCGGGCTGCTCACACAGATTCCTATTTCGTACTACAAAGTCTGATTCCACATTACCTTGTTAGGTTCCTTCCAATCTTTTAGAAAAGTGTAAATAACATAGTCTATTATTATCCTACACTTTCCTTTCCTTTCACGAGCAGCAGCATATGAAAATCAAAATTTCTTTTCCTTTTCAGATAATATATGCTTATCTCAGATCAAACTGCCTCAACCACCTAAAATTTTTTCTCTTTATGACATAAGAAATTTACTGTTCAATACCCAAAGACAGAATTAAGAAAAAAAGAAATTCCAAAGACACTAATCACAACTACATATAATAATTAAAAACAACTTTTAAAGGCTGCTTCAAAAGAAATACACAATACAAGTAGTATGGTTTGTGTCCTTTAATAAACACACTTGCATAGTTATATTACAATTTTGTAAAAATAAAAACAGATTATCTCATGCCAAGCGTGCCCAGCATTTGCAGAGTCTCAATACCTTTAATATAGTTTTCAAGACACACAAAATAAAAACTTAAGGCAAAAACAGCACTTTGCAACAATTTAATAATTTATTACATTACAGTAGCATCACAGCAGCATCCAATAGTGCCACTTTGGGCAAAGTTTTCCAGTATTTCCATTATAGATTTTATATACATGAATTTGTAACTTGATAAAATTCATTCTAAGAAAACTTGGCAAGTAAAGCTTTCAACCGGAACTGGCATTTCTTTTCTTTTTTTCTTTCGGTACCAGGGATCAAACTCAGGACCTTGTGCTTGCAAGGCAAGTGTGGTGCCATGAAGCTAAATCCCTGGCCCTGGAATTTCTTTCTCTAGCCCCCAAAACAGTTTCTTTCCTATGGACTATTAGTATTCCTACTTTATTTTATGACATTTAAGTACAAATTGCATTTTTAAGTAGTTATTTCAAAATTACTTTTTAAGGTAAGATTTTAGAGAAACTATGCAGTGGGAGGGGGTTGATTTAAATTTTCTTTAAAAATCAGCTTTGGTTTTAGAGCTGATTTTTTCACTGCTGGAAAACCCATCAAGTCTAATAAAGATGTTAACAGTGATGATCACATATTGCAATCATTAAATATTTTTATCCTTCCCACAGTGTTCAAATTATTTAGATGTATTCCTAGTTACACGTTCTATGTTTCTAGTAAATTCTAAGCAAATTGAAAGCTACCTTACACTGAATGAGAAAGAGAACAGACACATGGCTGAATGAGGTATTGCAGAGGGTTTCATGCACTTCAAGGACTCAAGTTAACAGCATATGTCATACATCTTTTGTTTTAAACTCTCTCTTAAATAGATGACAACATTCCTATACAGAGAGTTGTATTTCAGTTACACAGTGAAGTTTATTTCCCAGACTGACATTCAGTTTAAATATTGGGAAGTGTGTGATGTAACCCACAGTTTCCTGATGAGCATGATTGTCAGTGATTTTAGGTGCTAAGCTCAGTCTCACTGTCAATCCTACCAACCTGAATTCATCTGCCTTCAGGTGAAGTGACTCGAGATACAAAATTTTTTTTTTTTTTTTTTTTTTGAGACAGGGTCTCCCGTTGTAATTCAGGCTGGCCCTGAGCTCACTATGTAGCCCAGGCAAGCCTCAAACTCAGCACCTCCTGCCTCTGCCTCCTGAGAGCTGGGATGACAGGCGTGAGCCACCAGGCCCGGCACTGTGGTGTGTAGGACTGATTGCTGGTTGTAGTACTGTTTATGTGGTTACTGAGGATGGAACCAGGGACCTTGCACTTGATAGGCAGGCGCTGGAACCACTGAGCTAAATCTCCGGCCCTACAAAATATCTCTGAAGTGACTTATTGGTGTGTTATGTAAGCCTGAATTCAAGCTTATAGGGAAAAGTGTTATACCAAGTAACGTGGTTAACACTGGTCTGATTTCTAACCTCTGCATTTAAAGTAACTGTCCTTAAATTGAACTCAGTTAAAGAGTGCAAAAGCAGAAAGTTCAAGAGGTAAGCGGTGTGGCTGGGTGGTCACAGGATCTGGAAAAGTCACTTGAATCCACAAGGACTCAATTCTGCCGTCTTCAGTGACTGTGGGCAGTGTGCTCTCCACCGTGAACAGCACTCCTGCTCTCCTGTTGGTGCCCTGTCTGGAGAGTACAGTGGCAGTGCCAAGTGCTAAAGGTGCTCAGTCGACCAGAAAGCCCACCCAGGGAGCACACGTGCCCTTCTCTCTATGCCCAACGATGTGAAGTATGTTGGAACCCAGACATTTGAACTTTGGGAAGTTTTAACTGAATTGGTTTTTTTTTTTTTTTTTTGGAGACAGGGTCCTTTGTAGTTCAGACTGGCCCTGAGGTCACTCTGTAGCCCAGGCAAGCCTCGAACTCAACAATCCTCCCACCTCTGCCTCCCGAGTGCTGGGATGACAGGCGTGAGCCAGCACACCTGACCTGAATTGGTAATTTTTTTCAAGTGTTGTGAAGTGATGATTTAGGCAATGTAGACTGAACCAGTCCATTCATAATGTATAGGCACATTAACAGAAATATTGCACAAAATATGCTTCTAACTTAAACTGATATAGAAACATAGTTTCCTTTTTAAAGAACTATGGAAATAAGACTGATTGTATGTATACTTTTCCTAATACTTAATCAGAAACAGTAGATTGCAATATAGTTTGTAAACATTTTAAATTTCATAAACTCTCAGATTTTCAAATATAGTTTAATACTGTCTATTAAAATTCCCTTCTGTCTCAGCTAAGTACATAGTTTATAACAATGTCGGTTATTTCTAAAGTATTCTCCATTCCAGAAAAAGAAAATCCTATGTACAAGTAGCCAGTGTGGTTGAAGAACAGAGATTAGCCACAGGAGCGAGGATGGTGAGAGCCGTCTCCCGGCCTCAGAGAGGCGGCCAGGACCAGCAAGGCCAGCGGAAGCGTCTGCCTGTACTCTGAGACCTCCTTCGCTAGAGCCTGTCGCCTGCTTCAGGGGCAATTAAACTCTGCACGGATTCCTCGTGATTTTTGCTAAAGACACTGAGAATGCCAACCAGTGTCCCTTAGTGTACTGGGACACGTGGGTCACCTGATAAAATGTAGAACATGAGTTCTGAATCCAGTATACAGTGCTAAGTGTTCTGTCTCAGCTAGGGTACTGTGCATATCTGGCAGTCAACACAGACCTCACACCTCTCATTTCTGAAGAATGATCCCCTGCGTTCCTCAGTAAAGGAGTCACACTATCTGCACAGGATGCTGCATCTTCACCAGCCCAGAGCACACAAAGACACTAAAGGAACTTCTGAAGCACAGCATGCATATTTGGGCAACAGGCTTCCCATATTCCATTCTGCACACACCTGCCAGAGTAGGTCTACGAGAAAAGAAAGGCTCCCTACGAATATTGCTACACTCCGATTACAAAGAAAATAGAGCAAAGATTCTTTCAAGTTCTTGGCATTTAAACAAACCTAAATATTGGTACCCATAGTGGCACATTAGAAAGTAACAGAGAAAACAGCACACACTTGAAGGCAAATTGCAGATTGAGCCAATTAAGAGCTCACTGTGATTAGGATTAGCTCGAACGTAATAATAGCAGACGACAAGCAAGCTTCATCTCAACTCTGTAAAGAATATACATGTTGCAGTAACATCAGAAAAGCATGGCAGCTCATTCCGAACCAGAGAACAGTTTGTGCAAATAGTGGGTCTTTGTGTGTTTGAACTCCCACCATGTAAGGGCAAACTCAATGTGCATGCTAATGACCTACAATTGCCAAATTAAAAAGAAGAAAAATGCTAAAGGATGCCAGAGTGAACAGAAGGGAAAGCCACACAAAGACCCACTATCCTTGAACTTGTTACAAATAGAATTTAACTGTAAATTAGAAACACAAAGAAATAATCACGAGTGGCTCTAACATTCAATCGAAGTGAATGAATTGTGTAGGAGATATTGACCAGGGCTGCCCGCCCTGCCTCCAGGCTAGAGTCAAACTTGGATAGTGGGTCTCTGTGGTGCTTTCACAACTGGAAGACAACATTGGGTCCTAAAAAAAGAAAAATGAGGAATAAAATGAACATAACATAAATTAGGTGGGTGAGAAAAATTTGACTTCTAATAAACATGCAACGTCAGCTAAACAAATTCAAACTATTAAAATCCAACCTTTAAAAATGTTCTAGTTACATAATAAAATCGAAGAAATACTTGAAAGGCCCAGCAAAATACCAATGGTAGTCTGTAAATTAACCAGCTTTCAATGGCTCATATAAGACTATAAACACATGATTCATTTGTAAAAATCTAGGTAGGTGTAATAAAGATCTCATCCCAATTCCTGACTGTAAGGATTAATCATTTTCTGAACCATAGTCTATTAAAATTATAGGCTTATATAAACCTAATGTGAGTGACTTTAATAGCTATCAATACAATTAGTTCTATTCTATATGTCTGGAAAAGGAAGTATGACTATTAAACTTCAAATCAATATTTCTTTCAAATAATGCAAAACTGGTAGTCCTTAGTCTACTACGCGATGTAAATGGTTACATAAATGACTGTTCAGGAATAGTGAACTTTCTCAGAAGAGCCTATTGAGGAATTGTCCTGGGAATTATAGAAGACAGAAATCTTTAGTGTAGGATGAACAATAAGCCTTTGGTCACCCAGGCAAAACAATATTCACTTTTCAGAGGTGATCAATCAAAACAAATACATCAGTCAAAAAACAAGGTCCGTAGGAAAGTTACTGGTAATGTTTTATAATGAAGAGGACTCTGAAGTTACTCCTGTTTTGAACTAATCCCTTGACATTCTATTTTCCCAGCTATCAATATATAAAATGATCAAGAAAATAATTGGTACCTCTGCCCAACATCTCTCTTTCTTGCAAACTGTCATGACTTATTCTTCATATCTCAGCTCAAAAAAGTACATACTCCAACATGCCTTCTTTCCTAACATAGCTTTAGAGGATCTTCTCCAATACATATTTGTATAAATATTCATTAAAGGAATAGTTAACGTTTATCTGAGTATTTATTTTCCACTAACTCTGAAATACTTCAGAGTAAGGACAGTCTGTGTTCATGTGTCTGGTGTTTGTCATATGTGGTGGTAAATGACAGAACATATTTACAAAGCTAATTAACAGTACAACAGATGTTAACATAAATCCAAAAATACCATAAAAATTAAAACCCAAAGCACATGGGAATTTCCCTTTAAAATTACTGTGTAGGTCAGTTGGGACTGAAGGGCAACTTTTCCTTCTTATTTCTGTTTCAGTATTGCTATTTCCTTTTTTTACTTCAGGGAGGGCTTAAAACTAGTTCTCTAGTTCTAGAATTGTGCTAGCTAATATAGTAACTACCAGCCACAGTAATTATTTTGTTTTAAATTAATTAAATTAAAATTGATTTTAATTTTAAAATTGAGTTATATCAGCCACCTTCTAAACGTTCCCTGTGGCACACAGCCACGGTGCTAGAGGGTACAGCCTGCTCCTCACACTGGGAAGTCCTGCTCAATGGCCCAGCTTAGAGGGGCCCCAGCCAACAGCACAGAGTGTGCCGGTTCCACCCACATTACAGCTGCAAGCACAGCATTCTCTGAGCAAAGGTCATTTTATGAGAACGTGTCCTCTGATGACTATTAATGTCAATCAAACATTTACTGACAACCTACTTTACTGTTTCTTATGAGAGTAAGAACTCCCTGGGAAGGTTATTTTCCTAGGAGGCTGTCATGTCACTAGGGCAATAACAACAAAATATTTTTAAAAACTACCACTTTAGAGTATAGATTCTGCAGAAGCCAAAATGCACTGATACGAGGGAACAGTGCCTGAGATCCCAAGCCAAAGGGTGCCAGACACAGGAGGTCCGGAAAACATCCCCCCCTCAGCTCATGAAAAGGTGCTGTAGATAGCTCTACACTGCTTTCTGACTGATCACCGCAAAC
>PVIC010014839.1:0-36024 GCA_004025085.1 Thryonomys swinderianus
CCGTAGGCTGTCTCTTACTGTTTTACTACAGTAGCCTCATAAATGCTTCCCCATCCTCTTTTGGGCCGAAGCCATTCCCAGTAGTGTAGTAAAAATAATATTTTAAAATGCAAATCTCACTTGTTAATCCCCACCTAAAATTCTTCAAAGGTTCCCTGCTGCTTTGGGATAAAGACTAAAATAGTTAACAAAATCTGGCTTGACTGGAATCCTGCTCTCTTTCCAGCCTGTCTTGTCACCCTTTCTGCCCCACTTGCAGCTTTCCGGACAGTGCTTCTCTCAGTCACTAACCAGGGCTGCTCCTCTCAGCCCCCAAAGCTTCCCATCTACCTTCCCACTGCTCAGAAAACTGCCCCCACCCTGCCTGTTTATTGTCTTTATTTCTACTTATTCTTTAGATTTTAAATCAAGTGTCATTTCCACAGGGAACCTTTACCTGACCATTACACACATACACACGTGCATACCATGTCATCCCAAACTGAGCCACGGTTCCGAGACTTCCCTCTATTATCTTACATAGAAAGGCAGACACACAAATACGAAGGTCAGAAACTATGTATTCGCTTGGGCTACTATTTGACTGATACCCTACTTCTTCCATTTTTCTACAAGCTCTATTGCTAACAGGCTTAGCCTTTTTCCTGGCCAACGTTTGCTCAGTCCCTAATAGCACCTGGCTCATAATGGATATATGGGAAAATATTTAGTGAATAATCAAATGAACTAGTGGAAGATGAGTCTGGAATGATAGTGTGGAGTAGTTTATGAATAAAATTTGATTGCAACTGGCTTTCTTATTTGTCCATTTCTTTCTACTTCTCAATCTGCCTATTCTATGAGGGAGAAGGTGAAATAAGGTGCTCTCCTGTGATTCCATAGGTCAGACAGAGTTCTTACTGGGAGACAGTAGGTAAAAGGGCTACTACATAATTTTCACAGTTCCTCACATACACGAGGCCTCTATACCTTCATTACTGCTGTTCCTTGGCCATAATTCCTGATCTTTATTAAGGCTCAGCTCAAAATCCACTTCTTTTTTCTCCCTTGTATTAATTAGAACTAGTTACAAACTCCACAGAGGATATTTGAAAGTCTCTGTTTTATTCATCTTTTCATGCCCACAGTGCTTCATATACTGCGAGGCGCAGAAACAGCCTCCCTAAAATGAGTGGAATTAGAGTCAATATCCAGATGAACTAAGTCCTGTATAATGTGCCCCAGAAAGGAAGAAGTGGCAAATAAAATAGGGAAAATTCTGGACCTAAAAAGAGCAACTGAGGATCATTTCATACAAATTAAAGTTTCTAAACCTAGAAGTTTATTTATTAAACCAGCCTCTGCATTACAAAGTCCAGATGAAATGCTATAAGCTTCTCCTGTTGATTTTCAGATTCTACAGCCAGTACCTTTCAAATTATCCCTAAACTTCAATGGTATCTTTTCCTGCTAAGAGCACATCTTTAGAACCATAAATGGGAAGGTTTCTGAATATCCGATAGAACTCTACAACCTTGTATCATCAAATAAAAAGACTAACGGCCTAAGTCATGGAAGTATCCTCACAATGTTGACACCTAGACAGTTTCAGGGCCCCCCCCCCCCCCGTCATCTAACTCATGATGTGTCTCCTAGCGACAGTTTCTTGTCCCATGAATCAGACTTCCTTAAGTTTACTTAGACTTGAAAATCCAGATTGTAATCCAGCCTCTTGGTGCTTCACTTAAATCCGTACACCTCTGGTTTATTGCTTAAGTGCTGCAAATCAATTTCTAGAAAAGGAGAAATAAGATAACTCAATCCCTAGACATTTCCATTTTTCTACCAAAGTTTAGCTATATTAGACCTACAGATTAAAGCAAAGATTTTCTTCCTTTTTTTTAAATTAGCTAACCTTCTTCCTTCACCCATATTTGAATCATTAGAGTATTTCAATCAAAATCACTGTTGTTTATAATGCAATTGTCTTCAGTTGTTCTCTGTTCAAAGGGACATAAACAAGTTATTAACAAGCAGAAATAAGCAGTTCTACTTCAGACAAGAATATTTGATAGGTCTAAACTCACATCCACTTCAGTTTCATGCCTCTGTCACTTTGTACCCATAATCTGTTCTAGGGCTGAATACCAGTGATATTTTTCTCCCATAAACAGAAAGCCTGAGAAGAAAATATCTTGTGTGTCAATTAAAAGTTAAAGTAATTTTCAAGCTTTATTTCAGTGCCTTTAAATATTGCTGTCTGCTACTGGTGTCATTACTTAAAGCCAAGTTTTACAAGCAAAGTTCCAGGACTAATTACCTTTCTTTTTTGCTGCTTAGCTGCCAAAGCTGTAGTCACTGAGGATAATCTTCAGAAGCTTGGCTTTGTTGCTAGAGCAACCAGCCCAATTTTAAACATTTTTCAATATCTTCCTTTGGAGTATTTTAAATAACAATAAGATATACCTGATTGAGTGCATCGTAGCAAGTGCTAAATTAGCTTTTTACAATTCTGACCTAGATATAGGAAAGCTAGTCTAGCAGAGATTAAAGACAACAAATGCTCTTTGTACAGCAACTGCATGGCATGTGCCACCTTCAGGCCAGTGCCCATTTCCCCAGGGTAAGTGGTCACAATCAAAAAGAAAAGAGCAACAAGAAAATTCCTGCTTCTTCCAGTTCTGACCCTCCAGCCATCTCAAGATTTGAATGCATCACAGACAAGTTTTACAATGTCCTACACTTCTATTCAGTTGTACTGATCAGGCAATAGGCAGATTTGGTATGTCTCATGAATGATAAGAAACTACAACACTTGCATCCAAACACTCATGCTAACCTAGAGTATCAAACTTGCTACTATCATGAATTGATGTTTAGTTAATTTTTATTTAAATTTTTCCATACTAAAAAGCTCAGCATATCTCTAAGGACAGATACTAATTTTAAATTTTTGCAAACACACCATACGTAAAACACAGATCCCTATATAATTTATAATTTCAATGTCACCATATATTTGCTGCTTACTCCCCTTCTACAAAGAGTACAAACTCTTTGATGAAAACAACTTGAAACTCAATATTTTGTAAAACTAATGGGCACAAATAAACAATAGATTAAAAAGAAAAGCACAGAAAAGTCCCAGACTGAGTTGTTCAGGATGAAATAAAGCCGAACTCTGAGAAACAATTGAACCATAGAGAGCAGACTAACTGGCAATATATATTCTGTATCTGCAGTTTAAAAACATTTTAGGAATGGGGTGTAGTTCAATGGCAGAGAATGCTCTTAGCATGCCTGAGGCCCTAAATTCAATCATCAGCATCAAAAAAGATTTTTTTATTTTTCAGTGTAATTGACAAATAGTAATTATGTACATTTATGGAGTGTGTTATGATATTCTTAATACGTGTTGTCATGTTCAGTATTGGGATACTTGGCATATCTATCACCTCAGACATCTATTATTTTTGTTGGGAATATTCAAAATCTTTTCTGCTCACTATTTTAAAATACACAGCTGATCATTTTCAGCCATAGCTACACAAATGTGTTGTCAAACATTAGAAACTATTTCTGTTATCTAAATGTACCTCATGTCAATTAAGCATCCTCGTTTCATTCCCCTCCACAAAAAAAAAATCCTTAGTTTTAAATTTTATATGGAAATAAAAAGACTGTAGAAATTAAAATACATTCTTATAAAAGAAAATATACAAACTATGAAAACAATGTCCAGAAGAACAATTATCTGTATATAACTGGCACTCCACTAAGGGTGAAAGAAGAGAACAGGCTTTTGGGTTAATGGACAGCAATAGTATTTATTAGATAACAAACTATATATGAATACAACTTATGTCTAAAGCCATTTTTCCAAGGCCAAAGTACACAGTTGTCAGCTTTTTATGCCTAGAATGTAAAATAAAGTAACTGAGGTTATTGATAATACATTATAATTACTAAAACAAATAATCCTAGCTGTTCACTGAATAAATTTCCATTGACTCCACTGACTTGTTTTCTTGAGAGTTCAGTAACTGACACGATTGTAACTGAATTATGCATTATGAAAAACAACTCATATTTACATTTAGTGCTACTTTTTAAATGCCTACATCTCAAGTGGTCCTCACTATGATGACTCAGTTTCTCTGAATCTAAAATATCACCTGAACATCTTTCCCTCTTTTTGCCTTCTGTGAATGTTTGCTTATATATTTGTCTCACTTAAGGGACCTTTCTACTCTCTTCTAAAATAAAATGGAAAACCACACTTAATGTCAGTCTCAGTTTAAAAGAAATATGATAAAATTCCACATTTTTTATTATTATTTATTTATTTATTTATTTATTTATTATTTTGAGGCATGGTCTTGCTTTATAGTTCAGGCTGAATTCCCTGTGTAGACCAGGCTGGCCTTGAATTTACAGGAATCGTCCTGCGTGAGCCTTCTGAGTGCTGGGACCACACCACTCCTAGTTTTAGAATGTTATTCTTAAGAAACAAGCCCACCCCAGTCTTTTCCCTTAGGGACCCTTCAGCATGCAGGAAGCCTTACTCACTCTGCTTCCCCGTTTAGCAGTTTCACCAAGGATACATTTTGTCTTTCTAACTAAATACATATATCTGAAGGAAAGGGATGCTCTCTTATTCCACTTATTTCTGGATTGGCTGTATGATATGTTTGAGAACAGATGAAGTACTGTATAAATGTTATTTGAAAAGATAGAACTAACAGTGAAAATCTTTGTGAGATGTTATACTTGGATTTAAATTACTTTTATACTCATAGCTGGTCTTTTAAGATCTTGATATTTTCAGATAGGAAATTTATAGGACTAAAGTAAACCAGGCATTCATTAAATATTTAATAAATATTGACTCGATCCAACACCATGGTAAGTGCTACGAAGAACATAAAATTATAAATAATACACAGTTCTTGTCATCAAAGTTCCTGTGATCTAGAAGTGTCTAATGGCAGATTTTGTAGCCATAAGATGTGAGCAAAGACAAGTTAGTGGGATGAGTAGACATCTCAGAAGTATAAGAAATGTATAATCCAGATTTGAAAATGCTGTGGTTGATGATGATGGATACATAAGAATTCCAATTTAAAATTAGGTTCTAATTACTGAAAGGAGTCAGACAAATAGTAAGTGCTTTTTAAAGTCAAACTTACTAGAGAACTCTCTCTGGTAAGAAACTGAAAAACTAAAAGTGTAAGTGATAACCATAAAGTAAAATCAGTATTGTGAACTAGAAAGAAAATGTTCAAGAGAGAAGGAACTAGGAAGAGCAGGTGGAGGAAAGGAAAAGAGATAAAGAAAATGATATCAGAAAGGTAGGAAAAATGGAAACAGAATCTTTGTTAAAAAAAAAGATAGAAGAAAAGTGAATCTTAGATAATCTCTGTAACCATTAACCTTAGCACCATATGTCTCGTGGGAATTCTGCAGAAAGAGAAAAAGAAGAAAAGTACTTGAAAAAAATCATAGTTGACAAATTCCCAAATTGGAGGAAAACATTACTTTTTTTTTTTTTGAGACAGGGTCTCGCTTTGTAGTTCAGGCTGGCCCTCAGCTCACTATGTAGCCTAGGCAAGCCTTGAACTCAGCAATCCTCCTGTCTCTGCCTCCCGAGTGCTGGGATTATAGGCTTGAGCCACCACACCTGGCCACACATTACATTTTGAAGAATTCTGAGAATTTCCAAGTGAGAAAAGACTGAGATCCACACCTCATGACATCATACTTAAAGCATGGAGGGTCAAAGACGATAAGAAATTTTGAAAACAATGAAAGAGAAAATGTATTTTTTAATTAAATTAGTGATTCAATTGAAAACACATTTTTTATTAAAAACAATGTAGACTAAAAAAAAAACAATGTAGACTAGGAAGCATTAAGTGAGATAATTAAATTTCCAAAAGGAGAAAAAAAATCAAGCAAAAATATTATATCCAATTATACTTGCCTTTAAGATAATGGGAAATTAAAGCCATTTTAGAAAAATGCACCTGAGAGATTTACTGCTAGCAAATCTACCCAGAAAAAAAAAACCAAAGGAAGTTTTTAAGTCTGAAGAATAATAACAGATGGCAAATGAAGCCACCCACACAATAAAAGGAAATATTATCAGAGCATAAATTTTGAAACAGCCAAACTGTGTGGGCCAGGGATTTAGCTAAAGTGGTACCATGACTACTTTGCAAGCACAAGGGCCCAAATTCGATCCCCAGTACCACACACACACACACAAATTACAATTGTGAAAAAGAGGAAGTCATAATAAGCAATGAAATAAAAATGAAAACTGAATTAAACTTTAGTTAGGCCAGAAAAATAATTGCAGAAGATATAAATCAAACTCAGTAACAAACAAGGTTAGATTATTATAGACATGACTAAAGTAAAAACTTATAGAAGAACAGTTTTATTCCAACAAACTAGAAGAAAAAGATGAAGTCCTCGAACAGTACAAATTGCCAAAACTGTCTTAGGAATAGGAAGAAAGAGAGTATCTGAAACTACCTGTATAAAAGAATGTGAATAAAATATGTTAAAAGACTCCAACGAAAAACATCCAGAAGACTTTCTTAAGTTCTAAAAACATTTTTAAAAGAAATACGATACTATTTTTTTTTTTTTGGAAATAGGGGAATGACTTTTCAAATTTTTTATCATGCCAAAAGTACTCTCACAAGCCAGACAAGAATATCACAAGAAAGTAAACTACAAACTACTACATGCCAAAATTCTTCAGAAAATATTAGCACACTGAAGCCAAACCTGCAATCCATAAAAATTGTTACACTTCATGAGCAAATCAGGAGTTATCCAGGAAGAGTTTGATGGAAAAGCTGAAGATCATTAATTGCTATTACATGATGTTTTGAACTGTTTTGGAAAGATATCTAGAAGGAGAATAGCTGGATCATATAGAGTTTGTATTTTTAGTATTTTGTAGAATCTTCACACTAATTTTCCTAGTAGTTGTACTTACAGCAGCACAATTTATAAACAAAATATGCTCATCAGCAGATTAATGGTAAGGGAAAATGTGGTATATAATGAAGCACTATGCTGCCATAAAGAAAGATAATCTTTTTTTTTTTTTGAGACAGTGTCCCTCTTTGTAGTTCAGACTGGCCTTGAACTCACTATGTAGCCCAGGCAAGCCTCGAACTCAGCAATCCTCCTACCTCTGCCTCCCAAGTGTTGGGATGACAGGCATGAGCCATCACACCCACCATTGTGGTATGTGGTAGTGATTGCTGGTGGGTATGAGTTACCATGCCTGGTGTTGTTGTATGTGGTTACCAGGGATCAAACTAAGGACCTTGAGCTTGCTAGGCAGGCATTGGAACCACTTAGCTAAATCCAGCTCGAAAAAGATAATCTTGAGGTCTTCATAGGTAAATGGATGCAACTTGACAACATAATGGTAAGTGAAGTAAATCAGGCACATAAGGTTAAATATCTCATGATTTCTCTTATATGAGAAATACAAAATATATACATCTATACAAACAGAGCAAAATAGAGAGGTAAATAGGAAGTAGGGAGAAGTTCAAATACTTCTTTAAGTCATATATTCCACTGTTTCTAAAATATTTTAATATATATGCTTATTTATTTATTTATTTTGAGACAGGGTCTCGCTTTGTAGTTCAGGCCGGCTCTGAGCTCATTATGTAGCCCAGGCAAGCCTTGAACTCAGCAATCCTCCTGTTTCTGCCTCCCAAGTGCTGGGATTACAGGCGTGAGCCACCAAGCCCGGCTATGCTAATTTATTTTATTTATGCTCCCCTAGTTTCTCTTAGTTTGCTGAAAAGAAGGTTTTATGCTATTTTTTTGTTTGATACTTCTTTGTAAAAACGATTTTGGTTTATGACTTGTACTCTGAGTAACTTTTTGAAGATAATGTTGAACAGTGTATTAATGATTGTTCTCTTACTGTTTTTTATAAAAACTTTATTTTTCATAAAAGAGGTAAAGTTCAATCAGTGTAACCCAATGTATAAATAGGAAAAAGGAAAAACTACATGATTATTTAAATTGACAGAGAAAAATAATTTGAGAAGACTCAATCCATTGGTGATGAAAAGAAAAAAAATCTTTCAACAAATTAGAAATGGAATATTTTCAAACCTACAAAAGATATCTATGAAAAATATCTGCAGTTACAAGGCAAGATCAAAAAATATTATGAATGTTTAACTTTTTAAAATTTATTGTAGTAAAAGTCACATTGTCATTGATCCCCTCAAAAGATTCCTCCTTGCTTCTAAAAACACTTATCCTATCATTCTTAACATTTTTAAAAACTACTTTAGAAGTCTTGCTTCATGAGTGCCTTTAGTTGTGCTATCATGGGTGCCTCTATATCCTAAATCCATATAAAATATTGAGCTTTTATGGTCATTTTGACTCTGAAGAAAAACCAGAATTTGAACAGTGCCAGAACCAATGAATAAGGTGAATGAGAACACACTGTAATGTTTTTACAAGCTTGACTTTTAACTGCATGGTATTCAGCAGCAGCATTCACTATATTTTTATCACACAGCATAAACTTACAAAAAAAGACCTCTTAAAATGCTTTAGAAAGTGAACAATGGATTTGTGTGTACAAAGCAAAGGAGTATATTTTGAGTAGGATTGATGGCAATGTGTCTTTTACTGTGATAATTTTTAATTTAAGTATTGACTGTATATTTTGATTATACCTTGTAAATCACATTTAATACTAAAGTCTAAATGCTAAGATCAGGAACAATTCAAGAATGCTTACTCTTACCTCTTCAATATAACATTGTACTAGAGATTCCAACCAGTGTAATCAGGCAAGAAAAAGAAAGTAAATGTCTCAATGGAATGGAAGGAATAAAATTATTTTCATGGAGAAAGCATTATTGTGTAGAAAATCTTAACAAACTTTTTAAAAAACTTTGTTACAAAACTTCTCAACAAACTTTTTTAAAAAGTTTGCTGGGGGGTCAGAGATTTAGCTCAGTGGTTCCAGCACCTGCCTCGCAAGCGCAAGGTCCCTGGTTAGATCCCTGGTAAACACACACAACAATACTGAGCATGATAATTCAGTATTTGATTGCTAGTGGGTATAAATTAGTACTTGGGAGGCAGAGGCAGTAGGATTGCTGAGTTTGAGGCTTGCCTGGGGTACATAGTGAGCTCAGGGCCAGCCTAAACTACAAAGTGAGAGACACCCTGTCTCAAAAACAAAACAAAACTACAGTAACAAAAAGTTTTCTGAAACTAACAAGCAAGTCTTACAAGATCAAAAGTCAATTAGCAGTACACCAAAAAAAAAACCTAGTTTTGCCTTCTATAATGACAATTAACAGCTTAAAAATAAACTTAAGGAATTAATTTCATTAATAATAGCATCAAACAGAATAAAACAGTTAAGAAAGTATCTAACAAATATCTAACAAAAAAGAACTTCTCAAAACTACAGAATATTGTTTTAAAAATTTAATAGAAGTAAATAATAATCAGCAGCAGCAAAAGGCCGAATACCGCACAAGCAGAAAGGGCCAATGCCCCAAGGTGGCCACACCTTTATTTGGTACCATACCTTTATACCCATAATCCTAGCATGTATAAAACAGGGTGGTTTTCCACAATAATCCCTGTAGTTGAAGATCCTGTAGGGCAGGGTAGACATCCTTAAATCCAAGTAAATAAGTCGTAAATTCAAGTGAGTCATCTGCAGTTCCCAACATATAGTAATCAAGACTGTGTGATACTGATGTAAAATATAAAGAACGTTGGAAAAGGAAAGGAAACAAAAGCAAAAAATAGAGTCTCCAGGGATATCTTTAATCTATAATCAACAAGGCAATGCAACAAGGCAAGGAGAATTTTTCAACAATAGAGCTGGTGCAATTGCCTACTGAAAGGCAGAAATTTCCTTTATCTTAAAAAAAAAGTGAGGAAAAACAGCAGGAGGAGAATTTAGACCATTCTTTGTAGTTGATAAAATATTATGCATCCAAAAAAAAAGATGTTATGCATCTCCAGAATGATATACTGCTCAGTAAGGAATGGACTGTTAAACGTAGTAATAAGTAGCTGAGTATGGAGGCCTATGCCTATAATTCCAGCATTCTGGGAGGTTAGAGTAAGGTTTGTAAATTTGAGTATAGCCTATGCAGTTTATTGAAACTCTGTCTCAAAATAAAAATGGTCTTAGGATGTAGCAAACTGGAAGGCTCCAGTTTCATTCCACAGTCCTGGAAAGAGAAAAAACTGGAAAAAGGATTTAACTGAACAAGATAGTTGTCAGAATCACTGAGGCCATAGTTCATGCCCTCGGAAATCAGCACAGACTCATTCCCATGGGCAGAACAAAGCTAACGAGCTCTAATAAAGACCAAGAACGTGCAGGTTAGGATTACCCATCTGTTCTGATTAGGGTAGTAAAGATAAGAGATCACCATGTAGAGAGTGCTGATTCTGACAAACACAGAATCTCCAAGCCCTTGACCAGCATCATATTGTTTAACTTCCACAATAGCCACAAATAGTTAGGGAGTAAGTTGTTTCCTTTATGAAGTGGAAACAGTAAATTGGCAGAGGTCAAATAACTTTCTCAGGGTCATGCAATAAGTAGATGGCAGAAACAGAACTGAAACTTGACTCTGAAGCTCTTCCTTTTACCTAAATATATGGTAGAACATTAGCAGAGAACCTACTGTCTAAAAGTCAAGAACTTGAGTTCATACTAGGATCCTTCGATTCAGAATTTAATTTTTCTTTCTGACTAGATTAGAAAAACAAACAAACTACAGTCCAAGAAATCCAAACAATGTAAACAGTGTAATCCCTCGGGGAGGAAGATCTGTCCCAGAAATGATGTTAAAGGAGCAGAGGTATGTCTGAATTTAAGTGCTATTAATTACTTATTAGACAATATTAAATTGAAAGGAAACAGAGCTTGAATTAGCAGATCTAACAGCATTTCAGAGGGAGGAAGATACGGGCTTAATGGAATGCCAGCCTGCAAAATCACAACCTTCTCTATTATAAGTAGGGTAAGCAACAAATCCAACAAGCTCTGAGTACCAGCAGACGGAAGTGCAACAGCCTCATGTGCATTCTGATTGAAAACTTAGCTGCATAACCTTCCATGAACTGTTTATCTTATGTACTTATTTAACTAACATTCAAACTGACAAGACTCCTATTTCTAGGCGTTCTTTTTATACTTTCATGTAGGAACGATCAGATGAAGCTCAGATACCACAAACTTTGCATGTTTTTGATTTTTCACATAAACTGAAGGTTAGAATTCTAGTCTGTGTCCTCAGTCATTCAATTTTTTTTAGATCTTTGAACATGACTTCAAACCCTGCCAAAACACAACCCAAATACAGACTTGCTTCTGTGTCTGTACAAATACGTAAAAGAAATGAGTATGTCAACTTTCAATGGATACCAGCCTAATTGAAGCTTTAACTACTGTCAGGGAACAAAGGCAGACAGAGCTAACTAAGTCTGCTTTGTTCAAGGGTAAGAAGACATTCAGAAAGCTGAGGAATGAATAAGCATGTGGTACAATGGAAATAAACTAAAGACTTCACGGGACCCCGCAATCCACACAACCTTCTCCTTATTCTGATCTCTGATTGGATTTATAAAAGTACCCAACTGTATTAAATATTTAATTACCATAGTATATGGAAAGTTTTCATTTTTGTTCCATCTACACTAGTGTTAAAAGTAAAAAATAATACTATAATTGTATCATATTTTAGCACTTTCATACAATCTTATTTTACTTCCATCATGGCCCACTAAAGTATATATACTGTGTAGAACTCCTTGATTTCATAGCTAAAGAAAATAAAGCTGGAGATTGTATTCCTGCAACTGTATTCATTCAGTAGAAAGCTGAGAATCTAGGGTTCAAGTATATTGCTCTTAATAGCAGCCACCGTAAGAGTAGAGACACACCTGCATTTTATGGTAACACAGGGCTCCAGAGTTGTTAAATATTTGCTCACGTCACTCTCACCTCTCTTCCACCAAAAGTGGATTAATCTGTGGCAGAGAGTAAACGCATTTAAATTTTCTCTAAGGGTCTGTTCGATTTCAGGAGCAGTAGAAATTGGGAGCAAACAATCTTCCAGCTTTCAGTCACTACAGTGACTCTTCAAAATTCTTCACATCGTCGAAGAACACACAGTCTCCATTGTCCATGTGGCAGCTTCAACCCATATCCTCTCCTGTGACCTGCTTGCACCAGCTGGGAGACCACTAAAGGATGACAATTCTTCAAGGGTAAGAAACCCAAAATCCAATAGAGACACTATGATTTTCACATAATTAGTATATTTAGCTCCTGTTCCCCCCATTTTCCACAACCTTTCTTAAACCCAGCTATTTTGTCTCTACATTCCAATCTTTCTATTCTGAATGTTTTTCCTCCTGCTGGGTCACTCTGGAAATATTGTAATAGGTGTTATAACAGCTTTTCTCCACGTTTTTTCACCAAAATAAAAAGACATATACTCACCGAAAACAACACACAATCAATTTGAGTAGAATAGTATTGCCTGACCACTGGTTTGACTCAAACATTCTTACTTCAACTGAAAAGTCAAAATTATTGAATCTAACACAAACAAGATCAAAAGTGGTAGATTATTTTTTAAGGATAAGTCTGTTAGATTCTGAGAACTCATGTTACATCACAGTTGTGTGATATCAAAAAGAGAAAACAGAACCTGAGATACATGGTACCCAATGCCTATTCCCTTTGCTATCCAATTCTATGTCTTGGTTACCCAGTGGTTACATCCAATGGCACCTTTCATTTGATGTCTCCTGTACTTGTTCACAGCCTCTGAATAAAACCTCTCTGTTCTGGAACTTGTCAACTCAAAAAACTGTTCTTTGCCACTTTACCTGGCAGAAGCTAAAGTATTTTTGTGTATAGGGTCTGAACATGTTAATTCACTTTCCATATTAAGTAACTCAAAGGTATTTCAACAAAGCTTTTCTAAAATCTTCTAAATGAAGGGCATGGATGTAAAGGTAAAAATGTCAAACAATATTACAGGGGAGTCTCCTTTACTTTATTTCTTTGCTTCTATCTTTCTACCTTTCTTTTCTTCTTTTTCTGTATTAGAGATTGAACCCAGGGTCTTCACACAAAGCTAAGTTTCCAGCTTTTTAAATTATTTGTTTGAGATGGGGTCTTGCTAAGTCATTAATTTGCCCAGGCTGAGCTCAAACTTGTGATCCCCCTGCCACAGGGTGCTGAGATTCCAGGCATGTGCCACCATCATGCTTTCAACAATCGCTTCTTCAACCTTCCTCCAATGGCTATTGAGCAATAGTTTGTTCACAAAACATTTGCTCACTGATGTAAGTCACTGTCAGTCCTGTGGATAGTCACAGCTTTCCCGTATTTCTGTTACAGTTAAGGAAGGTGGACAAAGTTAATGAAGTAACTGAACACGTATTAGGCTCCTTCTATGTGCTGGCCTTGCCTCCATGCCTTGATCACAAAAGTGGGTGAGGACAACAACCCTCTGTGATCAATGTTTTAAACTCATTGGGTAAATCATCCAGCTGGCCTAATAAACTTGTAAGACCTTATCAAGTGAACATATCATTTACTTTTGAAAAATTTAAAAGTATACTCTATCACCATCATGAATTTATTTTAGAATCCTTTAACCTAATGAAGTCAATAAATGCATCCACATATTGAGTGATGAACTTAATCCCAAGTGGTTTGATGAGGTAAAATTCATTCCCAAAGGCAGTACAACTAAGGTACACAGATGAAATACCTGGGTTTATAACAGCTGTGCCCTGAACATACCCCAAAGTCAGATATCCACAGCACCCAAACCAGATCAGTAGAAACTGTTGCAACATATGGTAGGGTGTTATTTTGATGGCTTGCACTTATTTTTAATAGTATCACAACTTCCTATGGTCCCAGGTGCACAGCTTCTCAATGCGCATGGTCCAAGAACATCAAGCTTTTTGTGCCCTGTAGGCATCTGATACCCTCGTTACTCAACCCATGTTGATTCTTCATAAACCTCACAGTGTTCTCCTATGGTCTTCTCTTGTAATATTTCTTTTCCCCTTACCCAGTGCTTCATGCTGCCCTTGTTTCAGAACTCAATGTCCATTATTTAAGATCCATATTCACATTTATTGTTGGTAGTGTAGAACTCTTTTTTCCAAACAAAATAAAATCTGATAGAATACAATGTCCTGGATGCCAGACCACAGAAATACCAAGAGAGATATATCTATATAATCAGAGCAACAAACGATCTGACCTTGTCAGAGCAGAGCAGTGGCACTCAAAACAAAGTGTCCTGGAGCTACACATGAACAGCCACCACAGGCCACTGAGCAGCATGGCTTCATTAGCATCCCCAGCTTGTGCCTCTGTTCAGTGTGGCCATGTGGCAAGACCAGAAGTACATAAATGTTAGAAGGAAAGCAGAGCATCTCAATAAACCATTCTAAAATCATTCTAAAAGATGTCATTGTCTGTCATCTACCTCTTCTAGAAACCAGTAATTTCCTGCTTCCATTCATAGACCAGGGAGTTGTGAGGGCATCACAGTGTGTCCACAGTTTGTAGTAATAATGTGGCGGGCAAAGCAAAAAACTCAGATCTTTTTTCTAGCCATCTGTCATAGTTTAGCAAACTCATAAGAATTCAGAAAGAAATTCCCCATTTTATTATCAAAAAACATTTTTTTAAGTTTCTAGCAGCACTGAGTAGTGGACTTATGTTATCACAAGTAAATTATGTGGGCCTAGCAGTGATTTTTTGGGGAGCTGGAAGCCTGAATAGAAGGAGTGTACCATTAGAGAGCTTTAAGATAGAGGCAGTGGCTCACTGCAAAATCACCTACTTAGGTAAAGTAAGCGAATTCTACAAATATTTCAGAGCTCGAATAAGCAGTGATAATGATAATATGTATTACAATAATATAAATCAGACACAACTAAATGCTTTCAGGAGACAAAATGATATATCTTGATATTCAAACGTTTTTCATACTTACCCTACTCAGATTCTGAGTTCAGAAATGGTTACTATCTTTTATGACTTCATTGTGCACCTGGCTCATTTGGCACTTAGATTTTACAGCCTTTTATTAGTGAGCAGGGGAGTTCACTATATATGACTTCTCTTTTGAAATAGATTACTGTACTTCTGAGTAATTCACCACCACCACCAAAATGCTCACCACAGTGCAGAATATTTAGTAGATCCTCAACCAGTACTTACTGGAAGAGATAAAATGCCTTAAATTTACAGTAATTTTAGTTGTAAATCATTTTATCTCTGCCTCTTCCCATGGATTTCCTTGAGGACACAAACTGTATCTTGAACCCCTTCTAAGGACAATCTGATACATATTTCTGGTCAGTATGTGTTTGCCAAATGAATACATATTTGCACGTGTCCAAAGTATTTCTAAAAGTATCATAATGATTGCTTCTCAGCCTTTTGGCTAAGATCAAGTGTAAAAGTATCATAATGAAACTTACACAGTTATAATGATTTAAGGTTTTCAAATGGCTCTAAAATATGTGATCTCCTTGAGTCTTCTCAGCAGAACTGTGGAGTTCCTGCTAAGAAGCCCATTGTCCGGCTGTCAGAAGGATGCTCACAGGCCAGCAACCAAGCTGGTAAGACAACTGCACGACTTGCCAGGGTGTCAGTCTCCAGTGGTCCTTCTACTTACTCTACCACAGAGAAGATCCAACCCCCTGATGGAGTGACTTGGTTTGGCCTTTTGCTCTGAATCACGAATCAACAACTATTAAATGACATATAAAAATCTCTTCTATCTTCATCCCTGCCATACTGTGGTGATGTGACAGAGACATTCATCCAAGCCCTGCTAATTGATCACGGTTGCATCCAATGGCTGATAGTTTGGGACTATAGACTAAAGTGACTTGAGCTACTTCTCTGAGGGAAAATTGAACCTATTCAAGTGATTTGTATCAGGAAAGAAAATTTCAGGGAAGTCTGAGAAGGTAAATGTCACACTTCTGTGACCTGGGGTGCTAGTAGCAAGGAGGCAGTCTAGATCCACAACATGCTCGAGCCACAACTGGCCACTATGGGATGTTGGGAAGGTCAACACATGATCAGACAAATGCTACATCAATACTGATAGTCTCTCCAGAACTTCCCAAATCTATCTTGTATAAAAAAATAAACTCTGAGATGTTCATCCAGCCTCAAAACTCAGTCATTCTAGCCCTTCTTCATCCATCACAAGACATAAGCTGCTTTTCAATGCATTCCTTGCCTTATCTCCTGTCAGCAATCAGAAATGTTTTTTTTTAAATCAGGAATAAGATTCAAAGAGCCTGCCCTGCAGCAATCCCAAACTGCACTTCTTTGTCAGAATCCTAATGACAAATCCTAAATACATAAGAGACTGTCTCCAGCCATAAGAGAGAAGAGCTTCCAGGGGCCCGTCGAGTTCCCTGACCCCAGATCTATTTTTATATTTTGATCTTGGGGACTGTGTCTCATGACTTTCAGAACCCTTAAGTTATCCCTGGGGTTACAGAGCACTAGCTTAACCAGTCGTAGCAAGACTTAAAACAGGGCAGCCAGGATCAAAGTAGCCAACAAACTAGTGTATTAGCCACTCGACTAGCCCTCGAGAGAACCACATTAAGCTTCATTGTCCAACTGCTTAAATTCTTCTGAAGAAAACTTTAACACTAAAGGCTTTTAGTTTCATACATCTGAATAACCATTTTAACAGCTACCCTCATTTTGATAGAAAATGTAAGAACAGCAGTTTAATGTCTGCTTAATGCACAGTGAAAACAACACATTTTATTTATGTACATACTTAAATCTGTCTAAACCCTAAAGTTCAGTGTTCCTTGCCCTGCATTTTCCTCAGGATGATATTAAAGGGACTTTCTCCTATTCAAACAGGGAGCATGGTTGAGAGAATGTTTAATGAAAAATCAGAAAGAAAAAGAAAAGAAAAACCCCGAAGAGTCTGGCTTAGGAATAACGTAGCACAGGGAGGTTTTGTCAATGAGCTGACACTTCATTTTTCCTTCTATTGTTTGCCTACCCGAAGAGCAGGAGACCAGCAACTGGGATGATCACATGAAGGCGGGAAAACACAACTGTCAGGCTCCAAGGACAAAGACTACTCTTAACAATACCATTCCTTAAATCCAGACATTAGAGCCAAAGGAATGAGAGAAAAGCAGCTCGCTCATGGATAGCTTACTGAGGATACTGCAGAAGATTATGCTAATCTTCACTTCATTGTCCTGTGCAAAATGTTTTCATATCAAGCCTTTTATCTGGGGGAAGAAGAGATGCCCAACCTCTCAACTCAGTAACAGCCAGCACTTTCTGTGTGGTTTCTGCGTAATTAACACCAGCACTAGACCTTTTCATTTGTGCTACTCAAGCTTAGGGCCTTTTGAGAGTGTCCATGGGGGAGCGGCCCTCACCCTTTGCCTGTGGCCCAGGAGCTACAGCTTATGCTCAGATCAGTGTGCCATCTGTTAATGGCAGAGGGGGCAAGACGAGCTAACTTTTCCTTGACTGCCAGAAAATGCAAGGGACCATACAAAATTACCGTACTAAAAAAAATACTTTTTAAAAATAATAACCTAAGAATTTAAGCCAACTGACTCATTTTCCACATGAGATTCTTGTTTCATTATCACAAGCTTTTGTTCAGGACTTTGCTGGCATGAAAGCTGTAGCTTAGGTGATAACTTGAATGGGTCAAAGGGATATTTTTTTTTTAAGCAGTGGATTTCAACATCCCCCTAATTTTATTAAAAACTATATCACGGATGAGTCACATATAAGTGCCTGGCTGCCTAGAGGCTGGAACCGGTCTCCTGAAGAACACAAGATTCCAAGGCTGAAATTCTCTAATTGATTTCCCTAGCTTTTGTTGTCTCAGGTCAAACTCATATGAATATCATAGAAGCCAAATTCATAATGATGAAAGACATGTGAAAGTATCAAAGAGAGGCAGGTGCCCATAATGCTTTTGTCTGTCACAATTTGAGAATGTAGTCATTAAGAGTTTCCCAGCAACTTTTAAAATAGAAGGTTAATTGTATATAAAAATACATTTTCCTGCAGATGGATTCCACTACTCTGAAAGTGAAGAATCATTACCACCCTTTTCACTTGTTCTCTGAAAATCTTGGGTTATGCTTAGTAGATAATACATTTCTAGCCACAACCTCATTGTTAACCCTCTTCAGACTGCGTGTGTGATCCAGGGTCAGGTAAGTTCACATCCTTACTGGTGCAACAAAATCACTAGAGATCGTAGGTTTCCAAACAGGCCACAGGACTCTCCTCCAGACAGATTACTCTTACTGCACAGGGTCTACATGTAGCAGTTAATGTGATAAAAACTAAACTTGTGGGGAAAAATCTTTCAAATCTTCAGACACATGGGAACCACAGAGATAAAATGCTAACAAGAGATCTTGGCTAATGATAATTTGGAAAAAATCAGCTGCGGTTTTGTAATTCTCTGATATGAGCATTGTCCTTGCCCTAATGGTGTGCTGCTCTTGGTAGGAAGACCTTGATTTGGTGCCTGATATATGGTTCATGTGTTTTGTTTGGTGATACTGTACTCCAAATTTTTGTGAATTAATTCAAAGGAGTTAGCAGGCTTCCAGTTAATTGGGAAAGGAACAGTATGAACCATTACTTTTTGCTTCCAAAATATATTACCAGCTCTGAAGAACTAAAAAAGTCACTGTCCCTGGCAAACTCCACTGAATAAGCCTACTGTAAGAACAGGAATTATGCACCTGTCAGCAGTGGTAAAAGCACATGTGCCCTTTGCTGCAGGAAGGGCACTGAGGCAAAGCTAACAGCCTCCTTTTGTGCACTGAAACAGACTCTCATGTGGAATTGATACAGGTTAGACTGAAGTCTGTATGACCCTTTCAATCGTCCTTTCTTGATTTTTCTTTATTACTCTTTATAACAGAAAAAAATCACTATACAAAGCCAGTGTGAATTTCTATTAAAAGATTTTGGAAGAAAAGTGAGTTAAAAAAAAAAAAAGGAAAAGAAAAGCTAGGAAGAGTATGTTGAATTCCCTCCCTTCAAAATTCTAAAAATTTTGGTTGATTTTTATTTTGAATTTCTGAAATTTACAAACTCAACATGCAAGTGTACCTGTTTTCCTAAGGGCATTAGACACAAGAATATTAAAATTACAAAGCTCAAGCCTAAAAAATACCAATGGTATTCTCATGAGATTTTGATGAAAGATAAAGTGATGACAAAGGGCAAGACAGGAGTAATTTTCATATATTGTCTGTTCTCTTATGGGAAAAACATTGTTATCATATGTACCATTCATATATATTAGATCATCTATGTGAGTTTCACATGCAAAATTACATAACTTGCCAGTGCTTTGGGAAATTATGAAGGTTTTGTAGTAAAAGGCAGGGACTCATTATAGTTAGGAAACCCTTTAACAAAGAATCTAAATGCAAGAAGCTGCCTGCTTCCTTAAGCAACTGCACAACTTTGTGGAATTAAAATGTTCCAGGGCTTGGAAAAACTACGTCACTGTGAAAACATCATTTACTGACTACCGAGAGTTGTACTTAGTATAAGCTGTTTAGACCACATGAAATCTGCAGTACACCGTTAGATCTTTACAAATTTCATGAAATCTTTTTCGGATATCCAAAAAATCCTGAACTGCTTGAATCTATTGTCTCCCAGCACTGGGGACTGACCCATAATCTCTTTCCCAGCCAGGATACCAAATCTGTACCCAACCTTGTCACTGATTCCGGCAGCTGCTTAAATTCACCCGAGGGGATGGCAGCAATCCTACTTCTAAAAGAACACCACAAGGGCTTACGTTGGTGATGCCTTGAAGAGAGCCTGAAAGGAAGGTCAAAGGTGAAGAGAAGATAAAGTGCCAAACAAGGAGATCAGTAATGTAGGACCTTCTTGATGAAATCCTAATGTTTGATTCTTCAGGATGCAAGCCTCAAAACTTCATTTCAAAAAGCCTCACTCTGTTGATGCTTGTGTGTGTGTGGATCTGTGTCTGTGTGTATGTGTGCAGTGTATGTGCAGTGTGGGTTTTTGTCTTGCTTTTCGGTCGGATCACTGTGCATCTAAAAGCTGTATTCAGTTGTCCTTGTCCCAAGTACTTTGTCCTACACAGGCCGCATTACTCTTGTAAACAGAGGCTGCATCAAAGTGAGAGCAGAGAGCGTCCCGTCAGTGGATTAAGGTCTTCTGCATGATAAAGTAGCTACCTAGGGAGGGATAAACTTAATATGTGAAAGAATGTTATTGAGACGAATAAAGTACCAAAACTCTGTCATTCTCTTCCTAATATCCTAATCTAATGCCTGACACTGGGGCCTTAGGCCAGGGTTAGTGTTAATCAATGAAACACCCATCTGTGTTCCCTATCCTTATCGCTATTTAAAACTAGCCTAAACTCAATTATTGTCCCTTAGAGACCAAGATGAGATATTAAGTTGATTGAAAGGAATTGTGTTCCACAAAGAAATCCCAGTGTTAAGATTCAGAGGTGTCAACATTGCTAACTCAATTTCAACTAAACAGAGATTAAATGCTAATTCTTAGGACATGAAAATGTTGCACAGATGACATCTGGCTAAGAGTCCTTCTTTGAAGACAGATAGATTCTGGTAAACAGAAGAATCAAGTCAGAGTGCATTGTACGATCAGAATAAAATCAATTGTTTATATCTCCCGTATCATTTATAAAACAAGGGTAATATTAGGTTCAAACAAAGATTGAGATCTTAGGCCAAGTAAGAAATCAACATTCTCAAATCATAATAATTGCTAGAATTATAATGATCCTGGAAGAACTAGATAATTTAACCCTTGAGTAACCAGCTCCATTACCTTATTTGTAATTAAATAAGTCTTCTTAAAAGAAACAAAAAGCAGGGGGTGGGGGATAAAAAAGAGGGCTAACCTTACGGCTCAAGAATGTTCATAGGTATCTTATCAATGGCAATGTTTCTAATTTTCATTGTTCTCTGTGTTGTGCCTAAGAGTGGTAGCACATGCTTTTAGAATAAGTTTTCTAATAACAGGTTTCATGGCACGGTCATATAATACATATGAGGAAATTTTGGAATAAATTAACAGGATAATAATTCTTTAAATGTGTGAGAAATTTAGTCTATAATTCCATTTAGAAGCTTTTATTATGCTTTGTAAGGTCACATATATATTTAAATGCAAATAGGTTTATGATACCTTTCCATAAGGTAATGACAAAGTTATAAATAAGAAACTTATTTTACTAACTGCTAAATATAAAAGAATCTTTATTCTCTGTTAGAGTATGAGTCTGAATAGAAACTAATTTAATGTCAATTATTAGTACAATTTATAATAGGTAAGATCATAGCTCAAGAATAGATGCATATGTTATTGGAACAGAATAGGGGAACCAGAAATATATCATGTGAATATGTGCTATATAATGAAGAAGAAAGCAGAAAGGAAAAGATGATACTAATTCAGTAAATGATGCTGTTGTACACTAGGGAAAGAAGCATGACAGTTCCAGATGAATTTTTAAAAACCCCAATTGTTGTTGTTGTTTTTTGAGACAGGGTCTCGTTTTATAGTTCAGGCCAGCTCTGAGCTCACTATGTAGCCCAGGCAAGCCTCGAACTCAGCAATCCTCCTGCCTCTGCCTCCTGAGTGCTGGGATTACAGGCGTGAGCCACCACGCCCAGCACTGTGGTTTGTGGTATTGATTGCTGGTGGGCGTGAGTCTCCACACCCAGCATTGTATGTGGTTACTGGGGATCAAACTCAGGAGCCTGCGCTTGGGAGGCAGGCGCCAGAACCACTGAGCTAACCCTCCGGCCCCCCAATTGTTTTTTAAAATAATCTAGTGAGAGTAAAAACAGCATAAAATGTCAAAGTTGTAAAGATAGCTTAAATCCCAAGCTTAAAACAAGGAAGAAATCACAAAATTAAAACTTCTGATGAAGCTACATATAAGTCACTCAATATATTTAAGATTGAAAGATAACAGCAAACTGGGAAAAAATTACAAGTATTGTATTAAAAAGGCTAACACTTTACTCAACAGGTATGGAAAAACCGGAACTGTCATAAGACACAAGGCAGTCAGATCATTCTTACTTTTCTGACCATAACCAGTTTGGTTCATTGAAGGTGTCTCCAGAGTGTTTCAAAATTGAGGATATGGAGGAAGGAGTCCAGAAAAAAGAGCAAACCTCTTGGGTACAGCCAGCAAAATTTATGTATGGGCATAATTTACCTTCAGCCCAGCCTCACCCATTTTGTACAACATAGGGGGCCAGATAATGTGTATCTTAAAATACAGAGTTGAAAGGATGCATCCATATCTCCAAATTTCCAGGTGACTTTTCAATAATGATATTACCTTTGATGGCAAACAAAACAGATAAACAATGTAACTCAGCAGACTGGTTCAAGTAAGAAAAGAATCTCTGCTAAACACTTCTGTATATATGTAGTTATGAGAAAATCCTATAGAAAAAATTTTAGATTGTTGGTTTATAAAATACCAGTTGATGATGCTACTGAATGAATGCTCATTTCATATAAACAGATGATATTATCATCTGTCATCTCTAAGCATTTCCCTTGTACTGGGAACAATTTTCACCTCATCATTAAATAAGTGTGCTTTATATTAGCAATTTTATTTTGTTTTTCAAAAAAGGGATATACATTCTCTATAACAGGAGAAATATTTATGGAATTTGGGTATTATTCAAGTATTACTGAGAGTTTGGCAACCCAGGAAACTTAATCCAGAATTACAAAATACAAATTATTATATTTGATACAGTTTTCAAATAAGTAACATGAAGCCAAATGAGAGGTCCCCCAAAAAAGAAAAATTATGAAACCTGAAACTGTGTTTCAGAAATATGTATAGATCACATAAAGAACATGACACAGAAGCTGGTTCTTCCCTGAAGGGACAACAGCTCAAGGCCAAGGAAAATTACCAATTGTTGATTATATTAACAATCTTAAAAGCTGTAATAAACTTTTCACAGAATGCTAAGCATGATAGAGGCCCTTTATATACCATATCCCATTCACTACCCTCCATTTGAAAGGTAAAGTACTCATGCCTAGTAGACAGAAAAGTAAAGTAAGACAAAAAAAGTAAATAATGCAGGTTAAATAAGGAAGTGATGAGCAGACAATTCATACAAAGAGGAAGCTTCATTAGACTCTTTTAAAAGACTAAAAATTTTAGAGAATTATGTATAGTAAGCTAATTCTTCCAGCATGTACAGACTTTTTACTTCCAAATATTTTACAAAAAGAAGCTTCTAACCTTTAATTAAAGAAGGTGAGCAAAAAGTGACTTGATTATTTAGCATTGACAATTTACTGATGGTTTACAAAAAAATCAAAAGTCATATCAGATAAAAATAGAATAAATCAAAACAATTTCAATCATTATTTTCCCCAATCTAGCAATAAAAACGTATCCTGGAAAGGACACAAAACAACCCTAAAATCAGAGTGCCAGGTATTTAGTTCAGTGGTCCCACCTTCCTGTCTGGCAAGTGCAGGGTCCTGAGTTTGATTCTCAGTATTGGGAAAAAAGCAAACGAATGAGCAAAAACTCTTGAAAACTGAGAGAATTCAAGGCAAGTGTTGATTTTGCAGTTCAACATTTACTTAATATTCTCTCTCATCAAGCTAACATTTGACTAAATGAATCTTGGTCCAGTATAAAGAGATTTTAGGAGGCTTACCTTTGCATGATCTCTCAGAGCAACTAAGAAAACAGATGCATAGTTTTGATGCTAAATAACCTGTATATATGTTTTCACCACTTCAAAATAATCTATCCTTAGTCCACTTCTAATTTTGTCTGCTTCTAATTAGTATCTGACACTTTGGCACACCAATCATTTTTTGGCTCATAAAGTAACTTTTGAGGGAGACAGAATAAGAAGAAAAGAGAAAGTTAAAATGACACTTGAGTATCTGCCTAACTGCTCACCCCTAAAGTTTTAAGAAGTTTAGCCTGGTCTCCTCACTCTGCTTCAAATAAAGAACAAAATCGAAGATAGATAAGTAGGAAGTTGGGAGATCTTTTCCAAATAAAAGGGAGGGGAAAAAATGGAGGGAGTGGGGAGAGAAAGGGATTAAAAAGGAATTTAAGGGGGAAAATGACAAAAATAGAGCTTTTGGTCTTTTTTAGAAATGGAAAGGGAACCAAGAAAGACTTGAGGGGGAACAGGATTGAAAAGAAGTTTAGGGAGTGAAAAAAAGGAGAAGGATTAAGATGTATTATGTACAAGTACCAATTCCCTAAGATAAATGTAATCATGTACATGCAAATATGTGCATGTAAATGTATACTAATAAAAAAATTCTGTCAAATTCTGTCATGTCTATTAAGTGGTCAAGCAGAAAGCACAAAAAGTAAATAGGAAATGAAATTCCAATGTGCTGAAGTTAAGGTACAAAATTATAATTTCAACCATCTCACCATGATTCAGAGAACACAACGTGACTGTGTGATCTTATTTACATATAACAAATAGGAAAATGGCCTTTATAAAACCTAGTCATTTGAGCACAACTGGTACAAGGGCATAGCATCATGTGCCAGGGCCAGCAAAGGAAATGGTCTGAAGTCAAGAGTATCCAAATAGGCTTCCAAAAGTCAGATTGAAGAAAAATGAAAGGAAAAGATTGTGATCTTTCAGGGACTGAAGTGGGAGCTGAAGTGCTCTCCCTCAATTAGGTAAAGTGTGGTACAGCTGATTAACCTGAATGTCACCTTGGTAACCCAAGAATTACAATGTAAATGAAATATGTTCAATGATAGGTACCTTTAATCAGACAAGAGCCACATGCACATTTTGAGCAAGAGTGCCATAAATCTTGGGGTTTCTAGCACTTTAATCACTCATGAAATAAGTCTTTTTTTTTTTACAATAGGCAAGCATGTTCACTAGTAATTAAATACACAGTAACAGAGCATGTGGTTTAGTACAATCATGAAATGGCCAAGGCTTCAACCACAGACTTGATAATCATAAAACACCTATGCAATAGAGTTACTGTGATATTAACTGACATGTATAAAGCAAGTTTACTAAAATGCCTTGTGAGTTTTCAGTGGAGCCTATTTTATGTAAAGCAATGTTGCTGCAATAAATTTTGTTAAAGTATTATTTTCCTTCCTGTCTATTCAAAGGAAAAACATCACTGATTATTTGTTGTACTGACATGCTTTCCCTATATATTACCCATCCTTCAAAGAGGTTCCAGAGAATAGATAAAATATAAATCTTTACAATGTATGTGCGTGTGGAAATTTCCTTCTACAATAAAACCAGTATCTTATGAAAAAAGTAACAACAATTAAGTCCTGGTTTCATTCCTTTTTTGTACTTCTGCTGAATTCTGAAAGTCTCTCCTGGCCTCCTGAGGCTCTGGGAGCATTGACAAACATTTGAAAACTAAATGAGCTTTTTAAAGTGGTGAAAACTGCCTCCAGGACATGCTTGTGACCATCATCTTGAACTTGAATCTAAAGAGTAAAGTCCTAGGGCCATATTTACAGCTTTAAAGACACATTTTTAAATTGATGGTGAGTCTTTTAAAAACTGTGATCAGGAAGAGGGGAAGAGGTCAGCCCGTCACTCTTCTTTGTGGTTGTGCCTTTGCCAAGGGACACTGCTTCCAAGGGTTTCAGAGCCTTCATTCCTGTTTTAGAGCAAGAAGTAGACAAACAGACAGACAGATGCCGCAGTTCCTCTCTCTCTGTCTCTCTTTGGGGCTTTTATTCCTTTAACTCTTCATCATAGGTGACCTTAAGGCAATGTTTTTCTGTGTAATCTAGAGAGTACTCTGTGAGATATTTAGGGGTGATCTCATCAGAAAGATTCAGAGCAAATGAAAATGTTGAACAAGATTTACCATATTTTTTTATTAAAGAGTTTTTGGAGCTTTTTGTATTAATAGTCGCTGGGCTTTAGCTAAAGGCCAGGTATAGAATAGGGAATGAAACAGCCATGCAGCCCAGTATTAGGGGTGATCGTCCCAGACAACCCCCTAGAGCAGGTTAAAATTTCATCTTACATTTTATTTGCTATTTTGTTTTCCAAGGCCTTGTGAAATCTTTTGCACAATAGACCTGGAATATAGTAGATCTTAATTTCACCAAGTATATCCACAAGTAAACTTGTATTTATTTTGATTAATGCTGTTGCCTTCTTGAGTAGTAAAAAACAGTTTTATTTCTCCTTTCCCTCTGCCTCTTCTTCCTCTTCTTCTCCTGGTTCTTCTTTGTCTCTCATCCCTAGAAGGCAGTTGTTACCAATTCCTCACTATCATTGCCCCATACTTATGCCAGAGTCTGAGTTCACATTCTTCAGTCTTCTCAATTATGTCCAGTAAAGTTACCTCTCAATCAGTGATCCTACCTCTTCTGGGTGCACACACACAGCACCCCACAAAACACCACACAGATGTACCACTAACCACACACTTTTGCTGTTAGATACAGAAATAGAGGGTCACCCACTTACCACTCAGAGTTTTCTTAACTCATGCTTTTGTGCAAAGACCTCACAGCTCACCTTCAAAAATTAGTATTTCTAATGTTCTTTTACAACAGTCTTCCCTTCCCTTGCCTTGCTTTCTAGCCATCAAGTTCCAGCAATTGTGATTCTGCTTAAGATCTGCAGAATGGCTGGGAAGAGATTTTATTTAAACAAGGCAAACAAAACACTATACATTTTCCCAGTTGAAATGCCACAACTCTGTAGTGCATCATGACCCCCCCTATTCAGAACTGTCTTCTCTCCTGGTGTTTCCACAGTGCTTGGTGTTATTAGCATAGTACTTATCATGGTCCACCCAGCCTTCAAAACTCTTTATGTATCTGCCTTACCTCCCACCCTATGAATCACAGAAAAATAGATGCCATCTTTTATAGCATCAAAGCGTTTTGTACCAACACATAGTAGGTACTCATAACACATATGCTGAATAGACTTTGGATAAATTGGAAAGACCTCGGTTCACAATGGGATCCATTACAGGGTTTTCAGCAGTCATCATTAGAATGGAAACAGCTTCTAGCAGGTAAAAAGAGATTCCAAATCAGACAGATACAAGTAAATTCATGTGTTGCAGCATGAGTAGTAGGGAATTTCAGGCATACTTCAAAAACTGACACCACCGCTTAAAAGGTTAATGTGCCAATTTCATCTGAAAAAGATGTCTTCAGTGTCTGGTGATTCTTCAGAAACACTGGAGAAAGAAGTAATGAATCCACAGTCTACCAAAATACTCAGTGTCTAATCACATCCACTAACAATGGTGTTTTGCTTCATGGGTCACTCTTTCCATTACTTGTGAGTTTAGATGGTCCACACATTCCTTCCCCTATGAAAGATGCTACATGCACATTAATGCACAAACAGCTGGTCTTCTCCAAAATCCATTCCCTCTCCTTCTCAGTAATGTATATCTCTTCTAATGCTGTAGCTAGGTAATGACTATTCAACAAGGACTATATTTTCCAGCATTCCTTTAGTGAAAGGGTGACCTTGGAGATAATTCCAGCCAATAACATTTAGTATATGTGCTGCCGAAGCGAGCACGGGCCAATAACATTTAAACAAAAGTGTGCTATTTCCAGGTAACACCCTTAAAGGATACTGTTTACCTTCCATGGCTTCTTCCCGGGTGTCTGCAAGGTGAGAGCACAGAACGGCCATTGTGACCATGCCTTGGGATAAGGTAGGGATAGTGGCCCAGCACGAGAGAAAGAATCCAAGTATTTGGGTTGCCTCACAGAACGAGGCTTTCCCACTTTCCTGGCGCAGCTGCTGGGTTAATATTTTCAGAGAAAGAGAAATAATTTTACTGTGTTCACGTGTTCATTATTTCCTGCTGTGAGAATGCACATCTCTGTTTGGATTGATACATTCCGGAAAAGCTCTGTGGTACCTTCCGAACACTATCTCTTATACAGTGTCTGCCATCTGGAAGGGACGTTATGAATATGCTGACGTGGTTCTGCCCCCACCCTGGAGGAAAATGTAGCCCAAGAGAGGTGCACTGTGGTGCTAGAGAGGGAAAGAGAAAAGCCAGGAAGTCGGGGCTCTCAGTGGAGAAGGGACGTTTGTGTGGCAATATTGTCTCAAAGCAAAGCATGGAAGGAAAAAGGAAGCACCAAGCACAGAAACTTTAGAGATTAAAGTGACCTATTTCAGAGCTTTATCAAACAGACAACCATAAAGTTGTTCTCTGCATTGAAAATTCCTCAAGGGAAGGATAATATTTTTCTCAATCTTTTGCTATCATAGTGACAATGTGTTTCTAATAGGATAAATAAAGCAATAAGCAACTGATGGTAGTGGATCATTTCTCTTTTAATATCTAGTTTCTTATTAATTACTCCTCCATCATAATTATAAAAAATAGGAGCTTTTAAAGATACATTAAATGGTTTCGAATTTGCTGCACTCCTCCGTGGCAATGAAATCCTCAAGTGTCTACCTGACAGAGTGATCTCAGAAAGCAACAGGGAGCAGCCAGAAGCGCAGGTAACAGATGCCAAAATTAGGAGGCAGTTTACACTCTTCTGGATGAAGAACTGTAAGAGAAATGATGGATCGGAGCACAGAGAGAAAGCTTTAACTAGGTTTTGCTCGGCATGGCATCAAGTAAGTAGCGTTGGTTGAATTCAGCAAGGTTAAAAAAAGTGTCTGTGTGCTGAGATGTCAGCTTGTAAAAGTGTCAGTTTCTAAAATAAATCAGGCAGCAAATGGAAAACACAAATAGCTATACTTGATGCCAGCAACACTAAGTAAGGAGGAGAAAAAAAAGCCATTTTAGAGGAAATTTCCTTGTTAACCACACAGTGAGTTGGGCTTAGCAGGAAGATTCTCCAGACACACAGGTGAAGTTTTCTGGTTTTATATAAAGCAGATGGTAGTTGCAGAATTCTGGTGCAAAAGGCACAAGTAGCAAACCCATGCCAAAACGTGGGTTAGCACCTTTGCTCTGTCATTATGACACAACTCATGTCTCTCAATAATCTTCACCTTTCTAAAGCCCAGGTGTTCCTTAAACCCTGGACACAGAAGACTAAGTTCTTTCCTTTATTTCCTGCACCTCACTCACTCACATAGTTTTTTAAGGGGGGAAAAAATGGAGTTTTTTAAACCTGATAATTGACACTACAATTGTAGGTTCAAATTCCGGGGTTAAGTACAAACCATTACTCAGAGAAAAAAGTACAGGATTTTAGAAAAAAGATTTTAGAGAAAAGTACAGGAAATTAGAAGGGAGATACCACCCTAAAATATATATAATCATCTGCTCAGTTGTTCTAAAAGTTCCTGTATTGTGAGTCAAAGCCCCAGATATTACAGCATCGATGCAAATGTTCTCTAAAGGCCAGAGGGAGCGGTTGAATGGAGCAGGTGAAATTATCGAATTTAGATCACAAAATCCAGGATCAAATCTCTAGTAACCCTGTACTATGTAACTTCAGTAAGTCTCAGTGTCCTCATCTAAAATGGGCAGAATTGTAATAGGCTTTGTTTAGGTAATAGCTGTGTATCCCAACATCTGCAATCTTGCCTCCTTTGGGGTCCTCAGCTTCAATGGAAGGACTTAATAAACTTGTATTTACAGATTTATATTATTTATTATAGATTTCTTTAGCTCATATCTCAGTATTTGCTGCACCTCTGTTACTTTAGCTCTGAGACACTTCCAGTAACCACATGGCTACCATATTTGAAGTGCGAGGATAGGGGGTCAAGACACGGGAATGTTTCCTTCTATCTATAAGGCTGCACTTTCCTCAAAGACTCCCATTTACCACAAACTCTAAGTGCACACATTACATAACACTCAGTAAATATGTCCAATTTGTGATATTAATTCAGGAAGTTATTTTAGCCTGGGGAAATTTAAATCCTGAGTTTTCACTCTCCTTTGAAAGATACATTTAGATTAGATTAGTTATATGGCTATTTCTGAAAAATATATATACAATCCCCCTTATTTAAAAATGTATATATATTTATACAAAATTATCATCTCCTATGAGCTGATCTAATTCTGTCACATAGCTTCTATTATAGGATTTTCCTTTCAGGATCTTTTAGGTATGACCTCATTTTCTGCCACAGGCATTCAAGGAAACTACTAATCTAAACAACTATAATTAGAAATTATTTTAGGTTGGAATAGCTTGAGTTGGTTATAAAGCCATCTGCTCCACCTACACTAGTTAGTTCATGGTGAGTAATTTGGTAGGCTCAGGCCAACAGCTTCCTTGGTAATATTCCTGATTTGCTGGTAGATGAATGGTGTCTTTCCTATATGTACCAATTTTCTGTCCTATGTGTTCTTCCACTAGCATGGTCTCCATGTTGCCATTACCAAGTGACTTTCTGTATATAACAAGTCCAACATATTATGCACCTTCAGTTGCTCTTATAAATAAAAGGATTAGCTTGTTTACAGCTGTCAGGGTGGCCTGTTAATTTGGCTTTTCATTTGGATGTGTATGACTGCAGAGACCAAAATGAAAATTATCTTCATTTTTTTTTAACTCTCTAGAAACTTTAAATGCACAGGCTAATTTCTCAACTGTCCAAATTTGGTACTTGTAGTGAATAATATAAGTGTATCCTTATACTTTTTTCTTTCTAGTGCCTTTCAAAGTCATTACTGGTTTTTGTTTTTTCATTGCTGAACAATATTTCACTGAACTACATGATTACTTATCCTTGTGACTCATAATTTGTAAACAAATTCTTTACTTAGAAGAAATTAATATAAAATATACAGTTCACAAATAATGTCAGAAGTGAAATCGTGATCAGAATACTCATAACTTCAATGGTTTTCTAAAAGAGAAAAACTCTTTTTCCTGGGCCTACTAGAAAGCAGAAGCTGATTAAGCAAACTTTCTTCAAAATATGCTTCATGAAATTGGATACTATAATACCCATCCCTGAAATTTCCAGAAAACTTTGTTGCTGTCTAATTCAAACATGAGGTTCATTCCTACATATTATTTTTCAAACATATCATCTTTCCTTTAATTTTTTTTTTTTTTTTTTTTTTTTTTTTTTTTTTTTTTTTTTTTTTTTTTTTTTTTTTTTTTTTTTTTTTTTTTTTTTTTGCTTTTTGAGACAGGGTCTTGCTTTGTAGCTCAGACTGGCCCTGGACTCACTATGGTGCCCAGGCAAGGCTTGAACTCAGCAATCCTCCTGTCTCTGCCTCCTGAGTGCTGGGATTACAGGCGTGAGCCACCATGTCCGGCATTGTGGTATGCGGTGTTGATTGTTAGTGGGCGTGAGTCTCCACGCCCAGCATTATATGTGGTTATCGGGGATCGAACTCAGGACCTTCGCTTGTGAGGCAGGCGCCGGAACCACTGAGAGAATCCTCCGGCCCCATCTTTCCTTTATTTTTTCCTTTCATCTCCACTCCATAAAAAAAAAAAAAAAACTTTCATGGATTTTCTTATGCTACTGTATCTACAACCATCTTCTTTCCTTCAAACAATGCCTTCTTAACACTTCTCCTATAAGATCTTTCCAGAACAAGTAAGGTTTACCCAAAGAACAAGACCAAAGAACAAATTGCCAGCTGCTACAAAAATGAATAACCATTCAAGTACCTTTGAACCAGGGATCTGTGGTTCTTTAACTCCATTTATGTACCTAGACATTACACTAGGGCTGTAGCCAGTGAGAATAGAAATAAAAGAAGAAAAAAAATGTTAAAATTAAATTCACCAGTAGAAAACTAAGAATAAACCAAATGAGACATTTATGACATGAAGAATTATTATCACATTTCCTTTATGTCTCACATAACTATAGTATTTTCTGAAAGGCAGGGCCACCAACAAAGACCTGCGTTTATATTCCTTTGAACTGTTTTGCATTTGCCATGAATTTTGTAAAGTTCAGTATCTTAAAATATTTAAAGGAAAGAGTAGAAAATAAATCTTACATCTTTTCTACAAGCTAACACTTTAAGCATAGCAAACTAGGCAAAAGAAAATACAAGGAAAGGATATCAAGTGACCAGTTGTTTACATCTGACACAGAAAACAAGAAAAAAATATTTATTGAATGCCCATTGTGTGACAGTCATAGAGCCATGACTTTCACAGGCATTGCCTCATTTAGTCTCAAAGCAGTCTTTTTATCTTTACTTTATAAATAGACAAAATGAGATTTAGAGATGTTAAATGATTTGCTCCAGACCAACCAGGAATAGAAGTGGAGCTTGAATCTAAACCCAAAACTATTCACACTACAACCCAAGATCTTACCACCTCCTTAGAATGAAAAGCTCTTAAGGTTTGAAGCTAAAATACAAAGTATTTATTATGATTCTGTCCTGGCTAGCAGGCAGTGTTAATCAGACTAACAGACTCTCCACTGTTTAGCTTGACTTGAACCCAATACATACTGTACATTAGAAGATGATGATGATGCCTTCCCCCTCCAGAATTGCCAGTGCAAGTTTAGCATAAACTCAGCTTACAGGAATATTACACCATCAAATAAATTCAATCCTAAACATGATCTTCATGTTTTACAAGCCAGGTGTCCTGTTCATATGGCAGCCCTGCTTCTTAGCATGAGAAACATAGTGGGAAACAACTTGAATGATGAAAAACAGCAGGCATTTAAATACTTCCCCTCAGACAGCAAGAGGTGTGTTACCTGAAAGCCCCAAGATCCATTATTTGCCAGTGAGAACACAAATACTAGTCACAGATATCAGGAATACAGCAGAAGATACCACTGCATACAAATTCATGATGGAGAAACATGTTTTCTTCTTCAGATTGAGGACATCTATAGTATCTTAGATCCCTCCTCTGCCTTATCTTAAAATCTCCTCAAAACAGTGAGTCAGTAACCTTTCCTTAGAAGTATGAACAGGCCCGGATCCCCTCTTTGCTACCACTTTGAAGAGCTATAGCTGCTATACCTCTCCTGACCTATGGCAGTAGGAACTTTTTACAATGTAATGGTATCAGCCTCTATGTATACATCAAGCCTTCTGATGTAACTCTGTAACTCATTCATACCCAACCAGACAGTAGAATGTTCACATATACCCAACCAGACCATAAAATAGCAGTGTATGCCCATGTAAGGTGGACAAAAATGTGAAAATCTTATATAAAGTGTGCATCTACACTATGTTTAGCCCTCAGCCTTTTGATACAAACCTGCTGAGTCATTGCAGGCATGAAAAACAGCTGCTTTCTGGGGAAAACCCCCTCAGTGTCCTACTTCTCTACATAAAAATCCCACAGAGCTTTTGAGGAAACAAGAGATTCAGGGCCAGTCTATACCCACCTCTTTTGTCAGTGCCTTGGAGCACTGGGAGATGCAGCATCACCTGGTACCAGCAAACCATTTGATCCTTATGGAATACTGGCCTCTCCCAAGTGCCAGGGTGAGAGCCCTGGATATACTACGAAACCTGGAACCTAAGGAAACAGTTCAGGGAGCACTGCCCACTAGATTTGGTAAGACCCAAATTTGATTTGGTAGTCCTGCCTTTAAAGAGGCAAAAGGCCTGTTCCTAGGATTTAGCTATTATAAATTGAGTTGTTATAAACATAGGTGTATAGGGCTCACTGTGATGTGAATCTTTTAATTATTTCATGTATATACCTAGCGGGGAAAAGCAGAGTCAAATGGCACCTCTGATTCTAGTTTTTTGGGGCTCTCCACACTGATCTCCATAGTGGTTGCACCAGTCTACGATACCAACAATGGAGAAGAGTTCCTATATTTCACAGCCCCTCCAGCATTAGTTGTTGACTGATTTCATGATAGCAGCCATTCTTTGTGGAGTGAGATGGAATCTCAGTGTTGTTTTCATCTGCATTTCTCTTATGACTAGCAATGTGAACACAATTCTTCATGTTTCTTAATCAAATGTATGTACCTTGAGGACATATTCATAAATAAAATAAAGAGAATACAGATGTATAAATACCATATCTTTTCTGTAGTATAAAAACTGAAGTTGTAAATGAATAGCAAAACGTCTGATAGGTCATGTGAAATAAGAAGAAAATGTGCAAAAGAAAAAAGGAAAGAGCAGGTACAGGGAAGTAAAGGGGTGAAAGAAAAATTTGATAGCAAAAGAAAGGGGGAAAAAGCCTCTCTAAAGAGGGTGGGTATCGGAGGGAGCAGGGGAAAAGGGAAAAGATGATAATCAAGATGTGTTTAGGTAACAAGGATATGGCAGGGTGTATCACAATCCCCAACTTGAAACTACACTACAAAGCCACTGTGATTAAAAACTTCAGCATACTGGCAAAGTAACAGGCCCAAGGATCAGCAGAATAGATTAGAAGAACCAGAAACATCTCCAGATACACTAATCTACCTCAGAGGTGCCAAATACACTCAATGGAGGAAAGATAACCTCTTTAACAAATGGTTCTGAAAAACTGAGTTTCAACCAGCTAAAGACTAAGCTAAACTTGTCTCTTTCACCATCCACTAAACTCAAATCAAAGTGGATTAGAGACCTAAATATTAAAACAGAAACAATAAACCTGCTGCAAAACAAGTTGGGTAGAACTATTGGAGACATTGGCTTAGGGAAAGTCTTTATAAAAAAAAAAAACCTCTATAGCATGAGAACCAGCAGAAGTAATCAATAAATGGGATCTCATCCTATTAAAAAGCTTCTGCACAGCAGAAGATAACACCAGCAGGGCTAAAAGACAGCAGCAAGATGGGAAAAACTTTTAGCGGTTGTTTCTCAGATAAAGGATTACTTTCTAGAGTATGTGAAGAACTTAAAAAAAAACTAGCCTCCCCCAATTTAAAGACCCAGTTCAAAAATAGACATCTGAAATAAGTAGATATTTTTCAGATGAAGAAGTAAAGCCAGCAAAGAATCATATGAAGAAATGCTAAACATTGCTGGCCATTGAAAGATGTAGATAAAAACAACACCAAGATTCCATCTCACTCCACAAAGAATGATTTCTATCTTGATATCAGCCAGCAACAAATGTGGTAAGAAAGGAACCCTTCCACTGTTGGGAATGTAGACTAGTGCAACCACTGTGGAGATTCATCAAAAATCTAGGATTAAAAGTACCATTTTTGACCCTGTTATTCCCCTGCTAGGTATATACATGAAAGAACTATAATATTTATATCACAGTGACCTATGTACACCCACATTTATAGCCTCTCAGTTAGTGATAGCTAAATCTTGGGAACAAACTAAATGCCCATCAATTAAAAACTGGATAAAGAAGATAGGGGATTTTTAAAAAAATAAAATGGAGTATTGTTCTGCCATAAAGAATAAATTTGAGTCATTTGTACTCCAATGGACTATCTTGAAGACACACATACTTATAAGTGAAATAAATAGGTCACAGATCTGTAAGTACCATATCTTTTCTCTAATATGAGAAACTGAAGATGTAAATGAGTTCTAGAATGCGTGATAGATATTGTGAAATAGAAAATATTCAAAGGGAAAAGGGGGTAGGGGTAAGTAATGAAGGGAAAGAAAAAATGTGATGGTTAAAAAAAAAAAAGATGTGTACAGGTACAAATTCTCAATGTTGAATGTGATCATAATATATGTATAGAAGGTACCAATAAAGTCAACTAAAAGAAAAATAAAGAGGCAGACATGGAGATTCGTTATCTCCCAGAATTTCTGAGTTTCACTGTAATTGAAATCGCAAATTTCAGAAGCTTTTCAGTAGGATGAGATCCCATCTGTTGATTCTTTCTGCTAGTTCTTGTGCTAGGGAGGTTTTATTCATAAAGTCTCTGCCTAAGCCAATGTCTCCAAGAGTTTTACCAAGCCTGTTTACCAGCAGGCTTATTGTTTCTGTTTTAATGTTTAAGTCTCGTATCCACTGTGAG
>PVIC010014840.1:0-35928 GCA_004025085.1 Thryonomys swinderianus
AAAAAAAAAAAAAATGCACAGCTGAGGATAAGTTAAGTAGACATAATCACTGAATATAATGCAGTTAAGTAACTGAAGAACCAGGATCCTACACAAGAGTGTCTACCTGGATGTCTCAGATGGCAAGAAAAAAAATAACAGACACAGGGAGATTGGTTGCAAAATCTCTAGAGAAGGAGAAGGTATGGCTGTGAGTTTGTAGAATGAGTGCTCAAAAAGTGGAGAGTGAACTATAGCCATGTGCTTCAAATTAACTAGGAGGTTCTGAAAATAAAATAGAGAGAGTAGACTGGAAGAAACAATAGAAAATAATACACTGACTTTAACTCATCCCCATGTTACATGAAGTATAGACAAAAAAGCCAATTCAAAGAGCTGAGTCTTTGAGGATATTCATGGTTTTGATCCCAAATTTCCCCCAAACTCTCACACATCCAGAGGTGTGGATTTGGAAGGTGATTGGGTCAGGTGAGCACTATATCCATCAGCAAGTCCATAGCTAAATGTTCTCTTAATAGAAGAGATGTAGTTAGAAAGGAGGAAGTATAACCTTAAAAAGCTACATTGTTTCCCCTGGCTCTTTCCTTCCACTTCTGCTTCCTGACCACTACAAGCTGAGCAGCTTTTGTCTGACTCATCCTTCTACCAGGCATTTCTGCCTGGGAGCCAGACAGACAGCAAACTATGGACTGAACACACTGAAGCCATTAGCCAAAATAAAACTTGTGTAACCCAGAGGTGGTAAGAAAATATTAAGACCCAGAGATATTTTAGGGAATATAATGGAACGATGAGACAAATGGGAAAAGGAGAGAGACTCAGATTAGGTAACACAGAGCCATGTGAGATAAAATCATGATGGATAGTCCAGGAAGCTTTAATCTGAGTTCTTCATCCAGACAGAATGTGAGGACATTAATCCTGGTGATTTCTTGTAAAATGTGGGGCATAAACTTGATTTACACTTTCCTTCTTAGAGGGTATGGTTTCTTAAGCACTGGGTTATCATGGGTAATAGGGGCAGCAGGAGACGGTTTGAACAAAACCAGGTATAGTTCTGGAGTGTCCTCAACTCCTGCTCTGATAGGTGTAACCAGATGTTAGCTGTGGAGACACAGAGTTACCACAGGTAGAAGGACTTCTTTAGCATTATCTTCAATTACTTACATATTTCTATGCATTATTAGCATTTGATAGTCTAGAACGTGAGCTCCTGTGGGGGACAATGTCTTATTCCTCTTTGTGCTCCCAGATAGTATCATAGCACCTGGTACCTGATCACCATATGCAATAATGAATAGAAATACATAGATTTTGATTAACAAACAGATTTGCAATACTAACATAATATACATTTATGATTTAATAAAACATCTGTGATAAACTTTGCTGTTTTCATGTTGTGGAGATTCTAGGTTTTGTTATATTAATGTATTACATACATATGTAGATTTTTCAGTTTAATGTCATCTGTCAACCTATGACCAGTACTAGCAATTATCACTCACATGTCCATCTACCATAAGGACAGGAACTACTGTGAAGGGAAAATGGTATTGCTGATATTCCTTAAAAATAAAAACCTAATGTATTGCAAGATTTTAATGCCCAGGTGTTACCTAATGTTCTGTAAATATGTATAGCAGACAATTTCAGAACGAGTTATTTCATTTCCATGGTAACATCAGGGCCACAACAGAGGGTACTGGTTAAAAATGGATTCTTTTCATTAAGACCACACAACAGTAGCAGACTGAATAGAAGGTCTAATAAATTAACAAAAATACAATAAAACTGCCTCTTTTTTATTGTAAACATTTGGGGAACAAGATTACAAATGCAATTCTTGATATATTCTAGCCTATTTCAAGAGACAATTCTATCACTCTGTAATTTCAAACATTGCATTAAATATGTCATGATTTCCTGACCAGATTGAGTAAGAAAAATAGGGACAGACTAACCTCAGAAGTTTGCTTTGATTGCTGCAGTCATGTATACTCCATCTGGTAAAGAGAAATGTGAACTTTCATCATTGTTCTGTAGAAGAAAAGTAGCAAAGTCAAAAAGACTAATTGAATTTATACAAGATTAATTAAAGCCAGAAAGTATAATTTTTCTCTACTCAACTAGGGACTGCTATTGATTAAAATGGGAGGATTTTTTTAATCATGTGTTTATTTGCTAGATAATTCGCTCTGGTGTAGCACAAAGGAAGCTCCAGAAGTGAGGTCTGTGTCCTTTATTCCGAGGTGTGAGGAAGCCAAGCTAAACATCTGCCCATCTGGATGGACGCCGGGCTGCTACTTCACTCCCTAGGAAAAGATGAACCATAAGCTGTTATCCGAAGCACCAAGAACATAATTCACTGTGCACATCAGGTATCGGTGCACTTGTTTGGGATACATTTATCACGCCATCTAAGATCATCTCGATTTTATTTAGATCACATCCATATAAAGAGTAATTAAACTGGGTGACAGGAAAGAATTCTGCAAAGAGGAAGTGAACTTTACAATGACCCTCACTTCAGAGTTCAGGGTAAACAGTATGGGTGGAAGAAAATGACCTGTGTGACCCTCGCAGTCGACACGGCAATGCCAGTGATGTAATTTAACACATCTGCGCTTCAGTCTCCTCATGTGCAAATGGATTTAAAAGTCCTTGATTTATGAGCCGGAGGGTTAGCTCAGTGGTTCCGGTGCCTGCCTCGCAAGCCCAAGGTCCTGAGTTCGATCCCTGGTAACCACATACAATGCTGGGCGTGGTGACTCACGCCCACCAGCAATCAATACCACATAGCACAGTGCCGGGTGTGGTGGCTCACGCCTGTAATCCCAGCACTCGGGAGGCAGAGACAGGAGGATTGCTGAGTTCGAGGCTTGCCTGGGCTACATAGTGAGCTCAGGGCCAGCCTGAACTACAAAGCGAGACCCTGTCTCAAAAAAAAAAAAAAAAGTGCTTGATTTAGCTGTCTCCAGATACAGTGATAAATTCAATGATGAATTCATGAAGAGCACAAGCTTTAGGGTCAAATACACCTAATTTGAACCATAATCATCATTAAACTTAGTCATTTCAATTAGGGAGCTGAGGGAGAGGGTACCTCACACACTTGGCCATGCTGGGTGCACCATCGGCACCCTGGTACCCTGCTGCCCCAGGGTCTGCAACTGATTCAAAAAAATAAAAATTAAATCGTGTCATCTACTGGCACAAATTCTCAATATTGAGTTTGATCATGATGTGGATATGCAATGTACCAATAAAGATTTAAAAAACAAAAGAGCATACCCAATGTGATCAAGACTTGGGCCAAAAATAATGAGTTAAATGTGTTTGAAACGGGGGAACATTTTGAGGGGCACTAATCATCTAATCTTTTACTACAATAATTTTGAAAGTTTAAATGTTCTCCACATATTTCGGCCACACCATATTCTGGTTTAATTTTAATAACACTAATCTCTTCAACAACCTCAATCCTTTTCGCTTCACATTTACACACAGTTCTTTTCTGGTGAAAATTTCACCAGTATTTGCACATTCAAACACTCTTTGACCCTTTTAACCTATCACCACACTTCCCTGCCAAGTTGCCCTCCCTTTCCCATATGCCCAAAACATCTTGATTTGCTAAACAGGAGAAGATTTTCTCCTACCTGCTCGCTGTGGTGACACTTTGCCTATTGTCTGTGAGGAGGACTCAGGGGTCAGCTGTCAGATTCCCAGCGGGACAGCCTGGAATCAGTGCTTATTAGGCAAAAACCAATCCTTCAGGTTTGTTCTGAGAAAACTTTTCCTATCCTCCATGGGACCATCTTCAGTAACTGATGCCATGTTGCTGACTACCCAAGACATTTCAGTAGCAGAAAAATCAGTGATTCCTTATCACAAATGTATAGTTTGCAGATATTTAATAGCTAACAAAAAATCTTATGTCTAAGACACAATACATGATATATGTGCATGTTAGGTGCTCTTTGGAAAATAATTAAGATTGTTATTCAAAGTATTATTTGAGCAACAAAGAGAAAAAAATAATTACATTCCCCAGAAACCAAAAATAATTTCTCTAATTTTCTCCTTCATATTTTCTGTTGAGATTTTTCAAAAGGCTTTTAACGCAGATGCTGAGCTGGAAAGTAATCCAAGAAATAAAGCATGCCAGGAGGGAAGAATAATAATACTAGACAGCTGAACTTGATTGTTTCCATGCTCAGGGCGTCCTCTTGAGTGACAGACAATTCATCTCCTGTCGGTTCCCATTGCCTGGGGATCGTCCTGAGCATCGTTATCAGCAAAACTCCACAAAGTGAGGGATTTTCAAACCGGAAACTCCATGTGATGGGGTCAGGCCCTGCATGTGATGGGATATTTGGGTTAATGATGATTGATGTGATATCACATTTCATAAAGGACACACTTGCTAAGTCAGATATTCTTCTTGTCACAAAGGAGCGGTTGGTAAATGCCTTTCCAGCAAAGTACCGAGGTCAAGGAGGAATGAATGTCCACAAGAGCGGCCTCTCTGCTCAGAGATCCGCCGCCCATGTCAAGGCGCCGGTTCTGTTCCCGTGTCCCATGGAATTTACACGGCCATGCTTCAAAAATAGCTAGTGCTCATCAGGCTTCTGCACAAAATTCCACATTTTTCATACCTGTACCAGGCATATTGTTTTCCATTTGTTTGCTTCCTTTGAGGATCTATTTTTAACCTTGTTCCTCTAGATTAATGCACTGACTATATCCTTAGTGTAATACTTTACCAGATTCAAGAATTCAGTGGTCTGCTCTTAATATTTTCCTGATATATCTGGTGATTTAGATAGGAAAGGTGCAATAATTGTAGTCAAAGTGAGAAGGGGAAGTAATGGCAGTAGATCTTTAACAGTATTTTTTTTTAAATGTTAGTCTCCATGTGTTTTTTATTATCCCTTATGTGTTATTAGACACTAGAAGAAAGGCTGTTCTTGCAAAGTGTCGAAAACTTAAGGTGAACTCAAGTCTAACACTGCGTGAAATACAGAACTTGACTGACAATACGCTGCTCAGCGAGGGTGAAGAGTGCCGGGCGAACCTTTGCGCAGAGAGCTCTGTGACCTCCTCTGAGTCTTTATGCAAACAGCGTTTTAATCACAGCAATGTAGCCGTTCTGCCCTAAAGAAAAGAGACCCCTGTCCCCCTTGCATTTCCTGCTCCTTTATCCAGCCTTACTGTTCTTCATGACATGTAACAAAGCCTGACACGTTTATTATTAACTTGTTTATTTAGATCTCATCATATTTTTTATTTTGTTTCATTCACTAATCTTTTCTCCAGCCAGCACTTCAAGAAGTACGTGGAGTATTAGGAGCTTACGTAACATGTTGACTAAATGACTGCATAGAAAGATAAGTGAAAAATGAGACTATTATAGCAGGTGTGATCAAAATATACAGTGAATGTTTAAATATGTTTCAGAGCGAAGACATCACCACTGATCCTTGAAATACTTCCCCATGTTTAAATGATATTTAGTCCACCTTCTTGCCATTTTCCAAAGCCATTTTGGAAGCCCTTTTTCATGAGAGTCTTTAGTTGGACCAACATGGCTTCCTTAGTGCCTAAAATTGACTCAGAGCATTTGCCTTTCATAGTCACTTTGCACTTGGAGAAGAGCCAGAACTTGTACAGGCCCAGATGGGACAGCGCAGATGAGGACGCACCGCAGTGTTTCTCTGAGCGCCTTCCCATGAGCACTCGCTGAGGTGTGATCACATCGCTTATAAAATAAGACTCCTAGAACTGCTTCAGAGCAGCCACAAAAATGGTTAAGTGTTCAGTGTGCGGAAAGTCTTTTGAGGAGGAACCATGGCCTTGCATTTTTACTGTAGTGAATATCTCTAATGTACAACTCACTATATATTGTCACAAATGACATTCACTAATGAGTTAGTGAAGGCTAGACACACTCAGAGCTGAGGGTTCCTGAGGGGTGGACCAGCAGCACGGGGACAGAGGCATCAGGACAGCATCGCGTCCAGTGCAGCTGATCGTCCTGGGACTTGCATATCAGACTGAGTGTTTTTAATTTTATTTTAAGGAAACAGCAAACCATGAAGGACTTTGCAAATGGAATACCGTGATCTCATTAATTTCTGGAAAGTGCCACTTGTCTGTGGAGTAAAATATCGGATTCAGAGGAGCAAGGGAAGACTCTGTCAGTAAGGTCGTGGGCACGGTCTGGACGAGACACAGTGCTCTCCTGGACAAGGATGCTGCCAACCAGAAATGCAGACAGAGCTAGGCTTGGCTTCCCCTCGGACAGCAGACACCGAACACGCTGGGAGAGTTCCTGGTAACTGTCACTCCACCTCGACGGAGACACCCAGCATATCAGCAGAATCCGCTTCGACTGTGTCCCTGGGAGCGACCCGAGATCACCGGCGTGTATCTCTGAATATCAACTAGTATTCTAAGAACTTTTCACTCATTCAATGAATGAGCGAATTGACTCATTCAATGAGGGAGTATTTTTACTATTGTTTTTATCTGTGAAAAGCTGTGAACCGTCAGTGCGCTCTCAGGGACATTGACTCCTGTTCTGTGCAAAGGTATAGGAAGCATCATGGAGACTCATCTGCTTACCTTATTGCCTCAGGTTTTAAAATGTTGAGCAGATTACTGCTTTGAGGACTTTTTAAATTTTTTTCTTTTAAAATATTCCTGAGCTCTATTTTTATAGTCTCTATTTGATCAGATCTCAACTTGTATTCATTCTCAGTGATTTAAATTATTAAATCAGCCACAGTTGAATAGAAGTACATGAAATCTGAATATTTTCTCACTCATCCTATTTCAAAATATGAGGTAATTATTACCATTATCTTTAAATTTTTTGACTATTCAAAATTAACTTCAAAAACAGCAAGGAATATCAATTCTAAATGAGATAATCTGAGATTTTAATTTTTGTAAAGTTAATTGTAGATAATTAAATATTTTATAAAAATACCATCAACCACAATTTTGTATTTAATGTCTGCCTAGTCGCCGAAGTATCCGAATCATACTTCCTGAAGGTTGGGTCCAAAAATAGACAAATGAATTAACATTGTAACATAGCTGAAGCTCCACCTCCTCCCGTGAGTCCCTGGGCTCTGGGGCTCCCTGGAAACGCCAGTGAGAGCGCGAAAAGTAACCTCCACGGGTCCTGGACGCTTCTGCGAAGTGACCCTGTGTCCTGCCAGGTCCTCTGTGCCGGTCCCTGTTCCCTCTGCGCTGCTCCGTCGGCCTCCTCTGAAGCAAGGGCGTCTCCTCCGCGTTACAGCGTCGAAGCCCGCGACCTTCACAGCATCCAGACACAGGTGCGTTTTGCAAGAGGGGAAGAAAATCGTTCCGCAGGGGAGCTGCGATCCTGCTCAGGAGAAGAAACGCTCAGTGTTACCGAGGAGGGAGTCTGGAGGGCTCCATTCCGCCTGCTGGAATGAGCTGTGTGTTCTCCACCCTGAGAGCGCAGATATGTTTGAGATGGTCCAGGTCATGTGAAGTGCGTGGCTCTGGGCTGGGCCGCCCCTGCCAGAACCAAAGTACCGGCTGAGCTGAGGTCCCTCCCTGTACCTCAGAATCAGTCGCATCACTCTACACCTCACAGACTTCGCGAGCCTTTATTGGCAAATGCTCTCTTCTTTTGTTTTACCAAAAGGGAATTCCTCAAATCTGGAATGAGCTCTCCATGAAGTATTTTGGCCCCAGTGAAGATCCATCTTCTGCCACCTCCAGGACAGACTGCTGTACACAGGTCATCACTTCTAAGGTTCAGAGGAAATCAAGCACACACATGTATGAGATACGCTTAGGGCCAGAACAACTACCCATGATTTAAATAAGAGTATTTCAAAAGATAATTGGATATAAATAGCACAGCCGAGGATTATTATTAATGTAATATGCACGTTTTCTATTTTCTTCTTCAAATGAGCATTTCGCAGTAGCAATACAGAAAAGCGGGAGGTTCTTAAACATGAGGTTTTCTGTTTGCTCCTACTTGTGTACAGTTGATATACAAGGAAAAATGTTGCTATTAAATTAAATTTTAAGTAAAAGCACATTATAGTAGAAATAAGGCCCTCCAGAGAATAATTTTATGAGATCATTATTGCATGGTACTTGGGCAGTTGAACTCGCATGAAACAAATGCCTCTATAAAACAAGTCCCAGAGTGGCCTGTTGCTTAATTAAATTCATATACAAAATGTCCCTTTCCTGTGACATGTGTACACACATACATTAAATAGACTTTAAAATTCAGTCTGAAAAATATGACCTCATAAGGATGCAAAGGCTTAGACACCACTTCAAAGCCAACAAACTTCTCAAAGCAGTATTTCACATGGTACTGTGACTTTTAAATAATTGCTTTTTTCCCCTTCCCCTGCTGAGAGCAGTCAGTTTGATAGATATAATATGTTGAAGCTCTCTTTCCGCCCATAAGGACATGCCACAGTCTAAGTGATATGCTTGCAGTGAGTGCAGCCGCCGTGATTTCTTTCTCTTTTCTACTGGATGGAAGCATTACGGAGGAGCCTGCCCATACAGAGCCAGAGCTTGCAAGATCTGAAGCCCACCTGTCCAGCGGAAATGCATCTACTTAGAATAATGTTAATTTAATGAATGCAAATAAATTAAGATACGTTTTTTCCCTTGAATACAAAAGTGTTTTACCACAATAAATTTCTCTGTAGGTTTTACCCCTTCAGGAGCAGACTGGGGTCCATTCTGTTCAACGGCCTAAAGACATCCACACCATCTGGTTTCACTGTACTTGAGGAAGAAGAAAATGGAGGACTGAAACAAAGAGACATTCTACGTTTCTCGATGGCGAGACTTCTGAGTATGTACATATTTCCTGCAATCCTCTATTACACAGAAGAACTTAAAGTGAGTAAATGTAGCCTGTCTACATCACTTACTCTTTTTGAAAATTCTTTAATAGTATCAGTTCAGCTAACATTAATCCTAGGGAAATGTGAAGCAATATATAAAGTCTAGAGAAATACAGGTGACACTCACATACATCACATAAATGAGACCAGGTCTAAATACATAAGCAATATGCTCTAAATCTCATGAGACCATCAAAATTTTAAAATGGAAAGATGAGAAGAACTGCAGAATGGTCTGAATAACTTTTTCAGAGAACATAAGTACCCTATGTAAGAATATGGGGTAGAGGGCCGGAGGGTTAGCTCAGTGGTTCCGGCACCTGCCTTACAAGCGCAAGGTCCTGAGTTCGATCCCCGGTAACCACATATAATGCTGGGTGTGGAGACACACCCACCAACAATCAACACCGCATACCACAGTGCCGGGCGTGGTGGCTCACGCCTGTCATCCCAGCACTCGGGAGGCAGAGACAGGAGGATTGCTGAGTTCGCGGCGGCTTGCCTGGGCACCATAGTGAGCTCAGGGCCAGCCTGAACTACAACGTGAGACCCTGTCTCAAAAAGCAAAAAAAAAAAAGAATATGGGGTAGAGAAAATAACGTCTTTTTCTCATACATTGCATCATGGTAGACATCCCTGTAAGAAAAGACAGATAAGTGAGTGAAAATAGTAATCACTTCAACCAAAGTATTATGTCATGCAGGAGTCTTTAAAAATGAACACCCAAAGACCCAGGAAATACTGTGCATTTTTTATGAACAGTTTGATGAAAAAGGTTTAGTACTATAAAAATGCAAAGGTACAAATGGCATACCTACCGGTGATAAAGGGGAGGGGAGTCAGGAAGGACCATTTATTCTAATTCTTCCTGGCTTTGACTGGGGCACCAGGAGGAAGGACCTCGGGGGCCACTTCTGAGAGTGGTAGCTGGCACAGCTCCTTCAAGGTCAAGCTCCAAGGGAGAAGGTGACAGAGGGTCAGAGGAGCGCGTGTTCCTGCTGTCGCCTCCGTCACCAACGCGCCACATTTGGGGGCAGCATGTTCGGAGCCTCATACGTGAGGGCACCAGTCTTAATAATCAGTGGCATTTATTGAGCCCTCACTGATACCAGGTGCCAGGTAGGAATGCCACACTGGTTTTTTCAGTCACTGCTCATAGCATCTCTGTGGATAAGAAACTGATGCATCAAAACATTACAACTTTCTTCAAATCGCACAGCTAGTGACTGGCGGCGCTGACATCCGGCCCCTTTTTCTCGAATACCAAAGCCCACCTCTCAGCCCCTGCAGAAGAACTGCAGAGTGGTCTGAATAATGCAGCTGCTGCACTGATGGAAACTCGTGTCTCCATCCGGAAGAGAGAAGAGCCTTGGCAGGCCAAGGCAACCGATTTTAGGTCACAGGTAGTAAAAATAACAGGTCAGAGACACAAACTGAATGTCCACTTTCCCAGAGATAGATCTCACACTCTGACCAGTGGTCAACTGTGCAACTGAAAAGAAATATTCATGTAGCAGAGAGGCCCGTGTTTGGTGCAGAAAGTGCCTGAGACGCACGCGCACTGAGTGAGCAGGCCGACTGTTCTGTGAAGGTGCGTCACGACCACGGGGAGGGCCCCGGACACGAGCCTCGGGATCGTCCACAGACGCGGTGAGACTCCCGAGGTAGAAAGCTGGGGAGCTCCCCCTGAAGGGAGAGCGGAAACAGCTCCCGTCCTCTCCCCCCAGGCCCTCCGCACTGGCGCCGCTGCCCTGCCCGGAAGGGAGAGCCCGTGTGTGGGAACGGACAGCACTATTCTCTCGCAAAAGAAAGGCAGCCACATCTCAAGAGCGTCAAGAGCGCGCAGGGCGGAGCTCACCAAGCACGAGGAGCGCCTCCCCACAGGAATGTCACATTCGCTTTGCCCGAATAAGCAGGCGTCATGAGGCCATCGGTCTCTACTGTACTCAGCACTGACGGGTTGGGCTCCAATGACCGCAGCCTGTTTCCCAGGTGCTATGAGAGGCTCTGGTGAGTTTCAAAAGTGCCGACACCCGTTTCTCAAGAAGAGTCCAGCCGCCATCCTACCCGCGAATGCCACCTAGGGCTCAGAGGGAGGCAGGAGCCATCTCCATTTGCATCTGAAAAATGTTATTCAAAATATTTATAACAAGAATTCCAAAGAAAGGATATAACAGATACTCCCTTAAGTCACACTGTTGTGCTATCAGTCTTATTGTATTACTTTAGGAAAGAAAAGAGATCCTATGATACAGTGAGATAATTTTGCATTTCAAAATTTAAATTAAGTTTTCCATAAGATTTAGGTATTTGAAAACTTCAACTGAAAGAACAGAATGTGGCATCGATGACTGAAAGGAGTTTGCTTTCCCATTATTCTATATTGATATTTTCTGAGTATTTTGCATATTTTTTAATAAAAATCTCTTTTGTCCTGTAGCACTATTGAATTTTGCTCCCTGATTGTTTTTCAAAGGAATTCATTTTGAGTCACATACATGCATGAATATGTATCAAAAAACCTATAAAATTCCAGGCATTTTTCTGTGCTGTCTCAGAAGACTTAAATATATTTAAGATGCAGATACGCTTAAAGTCAAAGAGATTCACTGGCAAGCAACAAAGGCAAACCAGATTCAAAATTACGGTGCTAAACAACCCAAGGAACTGAGAAATCGCTGATAGGGATAAAATACTGGAGAGAATTTTAGTTTTAATTCAGCTTCATAAATTTTATGGGACCTTATCAACCCTTGACTGTAGCCAAATTCAAAACACTGGAGGCCAGAAAAACTCTTGATTTTAAAGGTCTTCTGTTCAGAATGGAAATTTCTCGATGTGAGCCGGACACCAGGAGCCTTCTCAGCTCCAAGCGCCTGGCAGTAACGGCTACTTTTAAGCCGTTTTGATCCATTCATATTCAGTGTTACTACGGTCCTTTGCGCATCAGACCTGTGCTCCATCCACATGAAGGGAGCCCTTCTGTTTACAGGTGTGTTTTATGAATTGAGGGATACAAATAATATCTTAGCTATAAGAGAATTTCAAAATAAAAAAATAGGTTTGTAGATGAGACCAAGGCCCACAGCGTGGCATCTTTAGGTTCTGAGGGAGGCCTTCCCCAGAGTGAAGGAGGCTGAGTCTGCTCCCTCACGGACCCTAGTTTAGAAATCTCCAGTTTTACACTTTTCCTATCAAATGCCTCTGCGGTTCAGATTTCACCTGCAAATGAAAATCATCTGTCAGGGTCCCTGGACCAGCCAGAAGTGTCCCTGAGACTTGTTTGCACTCAGGCGACTGTCGCTGTGTTAACCTTTCGCATGACACCCAGGGGCCTGCTGTTATTTTTTACCTGTGGACCTGACCTCAGTCTCACGGCAATCTTCCAGCGTCCCACAGCGTCCTGTGAAAAATTTGAGATTTCATACTGTACTCATTAATTTAACATGGTTCAAATTTTCTTACGGATTTGTTAATTTAGTATCTTTCATTGGATACATATTCAGCTTTATAGGGAAAAGAAATTAACCTGAAATCAATTCCATTTTCATCCTAACATCTAATAGCTAATCAGTGAATATTATTGGGTGGACAAAGGCTTGATGATTGGGTATTCATCTGAATGGATATTGATGGACATCCCTACTTTGGGCTTGTCACAATTAATAAAGGAGGAGTCACACTGTATTACCCATCCTAATTATTTTTACACTGTTACTACATGAATTAGACAGGGATGTTTTAGGACTAACTGATAAAACCTAACAATAACTCATTTAAACAGAACTCAAAACCTGTCAATACAAAACTGAAACCTCAGGAGTTTAGTTGAATAGATATAAGAATCAATCTTGAGTAGTACAAAAATGAATATTATATAAAATTGATAATATTTCAGTGATATTCAGTGGTATATCCAGGTTTCGATAATAGTAATCATTACACAGTAGATTCTGAATAAAATAAATAAGTATTCTCTACCTTTCAGATAAGCTTTCCTATCTGATGGTATGGTGGGCTATGCCTTAATTTTCTTGATCTATGAAACACTACCTTCACTACAGATATGCTTAAAGTTAAGACTTTGAAATAAGAAATTATTTCAGACTATCCAAGAGCAAAATCTTATCTTTCAGGTATTAAATCATAGAACCTTTCACAATTAAGGTCAGAGAGAAACATGGCAAAGAGAAAAGAGTTAGAAATATGACGTGAAGTAAGATCTGCTGTTTCTCTAAAAATTGAGGGAGCAAGTGTCTGGGCATGTTCTGGAAGCTGGGGGGAGGGGCAAACTCCCTCTAGATTTCCAGAAAGATCACACCCTTGCTGACGCCTAGACTTCAGCCCAGTGAGACCCACGGAGGACGCGTGGCGCACAGAGTGTGAGAGCAGAGCAGGGGGTGCTCCGCGGCTTCACCGCTCCATTTGGGACCGTCTGTCACTGCAGCAACTGTGGGGAATAGACTGTCCTCATTCTCAGAGTGATGCAATTTATGTACCAACTAATATGCTCCCGATTCTCAGGTGCCTAGATGGTGCTGCCTGTGGCTGATGGAGAAAGGACGCCCCCTCTCCTCCAGCTTCCATTACTTCCTAACGAGAAAGACAAGTATCCTTGCTGGGAGGAGAGCAGAGACGATACTAAGAGATCAATACGTGAAGCAGGAACCATTACAAAAGGAGCGCTAATCTACAGGAGGCGACAGGAGAAAGGAAGCGGCACATCTTAGTTATCTTTCTCAGGGCTGACACAAATACCTGACCCCCAAGGTTAGAGGGGGAAAGGTTTATTTAGCTCACAGTTTGCAGATTCATAGTCGTCTGGTGCTGAGGCAGAGGCATCACAGAGGAAAAACAGTCGGGGTGGGGCGCAGGGAGAAGCCAGCCAGGGGCACGCAGAAAAGCCGAAGCCGTCTCTCCGTCCCTTGTACCCGATGCCGACCAGGCCCCCAGTCACCTGGCCAAGGGTACAGTGGACAGATCTTAAAAGGACAAGATCTCGCGGCACGAAAGGAAGGGGACCCAGGACGGTCAAAGCTCTTCTCTGGCTAAGTCTCTGTCTCCAGGATCTCGTCACTGTCTACTGATCACGCGCTTTAGAGGTGGGGAGGGCCGGTGGGGGCAGCGAGGCCGGAAGCACAGGTGCGAGCAGGTCCTCACAGCAAGGGGACGAGACACGCTAGTTGGAACAGATCATTGATTAAAGGGAAATCTGTTGCTTTCCATGGACTGATTTTGTCTCTTTGGGAGTTTTCTGTGCCAGTCGTGCCGCCCCCTTAGCTGCACTGTTGTGACGCCACCCGAGATGTCACAGTGTCAGGGACCCCGAGACCCCCCTTCTGTGGCACGTGGGGGGGACCTGTTCCTTTCCCACCCACCAACTTCTGGGTCTTCCGGCGGCCACTGTGGCCGACTCAGACTTTACTATGAAAAGATGGTTTGCAAATCTGCAGGTCGCCAAGGTGGTCCCCATCACCTTCATATTCCACCTGACTCCGTGCCCTTTGGGCGGCACTGCCCACTCCCAGGGCGGGCAGCCTTCACTGTTCCGTCACATCCATAAACCCAGAGTCACGCACCGCGAGGCAGCCACTTCGGAGCTCCCCATCCCGACTGCATGAGGCTTTGGGGGGCATCTACATACACAAGCCGTGAGGAGATCTTCAAGGCTTTTTTTTTTTTTTGAGACAGGGTCTCGCTTTGTAGTTCAGGCTGGCCCTGAGCTCACTATGGAGCCCAGGCAAGCCTCGAACTCAGCAATCCTCCTGCCTCTGCCTCCCGAGTGCTGGGATGACAGGCGTGAGCCACCACGCCCGGCTTCAAGGCTCTTGACATCTAAAAGAAGAGACGGAACCTGCACTGAATGCAGTTAAATTCCAAAAAATATCTGTCACGCATATGACATACAATTCCAAGAAGAAAAAAAAATAATGTGGGCTCAAATGTGAGCCAAGTGCGTAAAATGAGGAAACTTGCAATGGGTCTTGATGGCTGTGTGGCAGGACGATGTAGGCTTCTCGCCACGATCCCTAATAAGAGCCTGGCTGTCGTGGAAAACGTGAGAGGACCTGACGGTTTTGCATAGGACAGGGACCCTATGATGGCAAAGAAAAAGGAAGCAAGGTATTAAAGTCTCAGAACATTGTCTACTAATACTGGGAAATTATTTTAATGAAAAGCTATTATAAAATAAAAATATCCTAAACTGTACATCGTCACCACATACTAAAGTTAGGAAATATGGCTACTGATTTTGTTCCTCTTTCAAAAATTTGTATCAAAGGACTGCTACCAAAAACTGTGAATTTTAACTCATATCCTGAAGAGCAGAAAACATCCTGTTCCGTGAGGATCCAGTAAGATGAGCACAGAGTTTAAAAGCAGAAACCTCCAGCAACTTAAGCCAGAGCAGACAGACGACTGCAGAGAGGTCCGAGGGATTTTAGGGGATCAATGTAATTGAAAAGAAATGTTTATATTAAACCTATAAAATACATGAATCATCCTTTCGCTTCCTAGTGTGAATTTTCAAACTGTCATTTTCTTTTCTTTTCCTTTTCAGGGAGAAAAACACAGCTGGCATATGAATTTGCTAGCGGCCGCCAATGCATCAGCATTTTTTGTTTTTTGTTTTTTGGGGGGGTTTTTTGGTTTTTTTTTTAGACAGGGTTCGCTTTGTAGTTCAGGCTGGCCCTGGGCTCACTATGGAGCCCAGGCAAGCCTCAAACTCAGCAGTCCTCCTGTCTCTGCCTCCCGAGTGCTGGGATGACAGGCGTGAGCCACCACGCCCAGCACTGTGGTATTCGGTATTGATTGCTGGTGGGCGTGAGTCACCACGCCCAGCATTGTATGTGGTCACCGGGGATCGAACTCAGGACCTTGTGCTTGCCAGGCAGGTGCCTGAACCACTGAGCTAAATCTCCGGCCCTACATCAGCATTTTTTAAATGAGCTACCCCCACTCACCCCCCTGTCCTGGGCCTTCCACCAAACACTGTAAGGTATTCTACTCACTTTGATACAGAAAATGAAACGAGGGAGTCTTCTCTATGGCTCCCTTCGCCTGCCTGAATTTTCCCCGCCCTCACTTGACCTTTAGTCCTCATTTGCTGGGCTCTGACTCTGGTCCCAGCCTTTCAAAGACAGTGCTGGTGCCACAGGTTCCCGTGACTGGTATTTCCCGTGAGTCCTTCCCTGCCCTGTATTCAAGGAGAAGCCACACAAGCGACACGGGCATCTGCGGGCGACCTCCCTGCAGAGGCTTCCTTTGCGGCTCTCTGTCCCGGAGGCTGCACTGCGGCTCCGCAGGCTGTGCCCCCTTCCGCCCAGACGCCGTGGCTTTGCTCACCTGGCGTTTGCTCACCTGGTCGGTCTCTGTGTCATCCCAGGTGATTTCTTCCCGAAACACAGGAACTTTGCCTCGCTCCCCTCTGTGCCCCAGGGTGCAGAGCTCTGCCCCCGGCCTGTGGACAGTAAAAAGTGTTTATTGAATTTTTTGTGTTAAATGAAATTAACTGATAACCTTGTCCTTTAAAGACAGGCTCTCCCCCAAATTTGGTGACCGTACCCTGCAAGGCCTGTCTTCGTCCACCTTGGTGCCAGCCTTCCCCTCCCAGGGTAGACACCTCTTTCGTGGCCTCCTCAGCGTGCAGGGACAGGAGCACTGCTGAGTTCGAGGCTTGCCTTGTGACTCTCTGTCCCACACACACACGCCTCTTCCGCAGGGTCTTATTTGCTTCCATTTTTTCAGGGGCTGCACAAATGTATAATTTGTCTCCCCCCTAGGGGTCTCTCTCGAGTTTCAATGAGTATCTTGAGAGGTCTGTTCAGGGCACCGCGTGGAGACCTCCGCGAGCGGACAAGGGGCCTGTCCCCGCGGCTGCCCCGTCCTCTCCTACCCCGTGCCTGGCTGCGTGCCACGGACTCCTCACCGGGCCACTTGCCCTGCACCCACAACATCAGTCAGCTCACCGTAGCGCTTATTCCAGTCACAACCAAGAATTCAAGGCACGGGGATCTAAGCGGCTTCCTTAGCTGCAGAGAAGACGCGCGGCACTGCACCTCTTCAGGCCTTGCAGCTGCCAAACAGGAACTAGGGCACGTGTCTTCTGTTCGCGCTTTGGGAACAAAGCCACGTGCTGCGGACACCGTTGAAAAGGATGCTGAGAAACGCTGGGCGCTGGGCGGAGCCGCCCGGGGACTCAGCACCGCGCCCGGAGGGCAGCGCTTCGCTCGCGGCTGCTGTTGGCTCCGCACCTCACCAGTGTCACCTTCGCTGCCCACAAAGGGGCACGACTGCTGTAACTGCCTAAGAATCGCTCAGTGATGAAATCAGTAACTACCTGAAGGGTCCTGGTGTCTGAAAATTCGATTTGTTTGTATGTCTGAAGATTTACTGATATTATGACTAACAATGAAATAAAATATATGCAATAAATAGTACACTACAACAGATAATGAGACATTCTGAAAGCGAGTACTGAATATTCCACTGTCTGAAAGAAAGAGGCTAAATCTAAGAAACACTATAGATAATAAATATCAAATAAACAAACATATTTTGAAAGTAGAATTCAGTATTGCAAACGGATTAGAGGAAAAGTTCCCAGTTCCGTCCTTGTCAAAGGAAGGGCTCGTTGTCTTTGATTATCAAAGGAAGGAATGGTCTACATATTTAAAGAAGTAAATTCATAAAGGCCATGGGTTTGATCTTAACAACCAGATAAAGTTGGCTTTTATTTTGAAATTTGAACTGATCTTTTTAGATAGCTAGATCACTCATAAGCATTTTATTTGTAATTTGAAGATACGTATTTCTAAAATAAAACTGTCAAAAATGAAGCAAGAAATAAATATCAGCACATCATCTAGTGAAAATATAATAAACAACATCTCAATTAGTTTTAGAGGTATTCAGAAAGGAATTATTCTCTGCTTTCAGGTTTTCATGAATAATTCAAATTTCACTGTCAGTCGACCTAATTAGCAATTATCCAAACTATTTCTAAATTATCTGGTTTGACACTACCTGTGTTACAACTAGATTTATTCCTGATATAATTATTAACCCCGTCTCCCTCGGTCTTGTCTCCCCGTTTCTGGTCAGGGAACAGGCGTCTCCGAGCGCGGACAAGGCTGCGGGGGGAGGGGATTAAAGCTCCGCCGCCCACGAGCCCCTCCCGTGCCCAGAAGTGGCAGCCGGCGCCACGCGAGGAGCCGCGTCCGGCCTTGGGAAGGGCCTGCCCGGGCCCGGGGCCGAGCCGGTGGGCAGAGCGCTGGGCTTAGGACAGGAGCGAGAGGCCCGGAGCCAGGAGAACCGAAGCCTCTCCCGCGTGCCCACCGGGGTCCCCGAACACTGCCCGCAGCCGCGTGGCGCCAGCAGGAGGGTCGTTCGCTCGAGCTCAGCGCTGCAGCCCACGCGGGTCTCGCCGTCTCTGTGCGTCCCCTGCCCGCGCCATCCAGTGCCAAGCCCTCCTCCCCCGCCCTCTGCGAACAAGAGTACACGAAACAAAAGCACCCTAAAACATCGTGACGTTCCGAACCCCCAAAACCTGAACCTAACATCTCCTATCAATGAGAAAAACAAAATATAAAATAAAATGACAACTACCATGAAAAATCATACTCCTTTGATGATTTTAACTACATCATAAATTCTGCAGCGAACGTCTGTATTCATCACCCACGCAGTCCATCATTTCCTTCTACTTACCCTAGAAAGGGCATTCAACTGAAATTGTGTTACCTTTCTCTTACCTTTTTTCCACTGGAAGCTTTTAGGAATTGTAACACTCTGTGCTGTTCTTTCAAAACCGTGAAAGGCAGTTAGTTTTAACCTGTAGGAGCACATCATAAAATTTTATTTCACAGCTGCTATTTCCTTGCAATAATAACGTTGTCTATTATTGTCATTAATAGATTCCTCCATTGCTTTGCTTGTACCAAAAAAAAAAATATATATATATATATATATATGAACTCAATTTCCTTTTTTATTCTCTTTTTTCCTAGATTTTACTGACAACCGAGAAGAATAAAAGACGTGATCAGCTTGTGGTCATTTCTTAAGTCGCCTACTCCAAGTTTTCACTCTGCCGCGTTGGGCTCCCGGTTTTGTTCTTTCCCTTGGATGTATTTATAGAAACTTTTCTCATTTCCTGTGAGTCCCCTAGCTACATTATTTCATTTTGCTGTCTTGCCTCTCTTATTGTGTTCCTGCATTTCTTGATGGCTAGCTTATATCTATTCCTTTCAATCCCTCCTCTCTTCCATTCCCTATAAAACTCTATTTTATATTTCAGCACTTAGAGAAACCCACCCTCCCCCACAGATATTTTTTAATCTTCTCTGTATTTTTAACCTGCACTGGAAAGCTGTGCAGCTCCTCATGCTGAGCTCATCTTAAAACTCATTTCTCCTCCTTTTTTCTGCCCTTAGAGATCTGTTGCTGACTTCATTTCAAGTGATTATTTTCCTTAATATCCTAATAACTCTCTCAATTTACACACTGTGTATTGTATCAGGGATGTGAAGTAGACATTTATCAGCCATAAGAGAGATCTAGTGATCTGAAAACAAAACAGCCCTGTGTTGTCCCAAAAATAAGTGAATACATGATGGACACACCATGGTCTACCAAGTGCCCATGAGCCACTGGGGCAGCCCCGCCTTCTCAGGCTGGGAAAACAGAAGGGCAGAGGGACCCCAGGGCAGACGCCAACTTCAGGGTCAGCGGACGGTCGTGAGCCGGTGAGAGGGGACGTGTCTGCCAAGGTCCACCTCACCTCGCCTGACCGGACTCTGCATCCAACCCCCAGGCGCTCAGCAGCACCCCGTGCCTATTTGACTCGCCCAGTATTTTACCGTCTGACTTCTAGAGCTAGAAAAGAAGAATCAACTTTTAGAACCTGAAAACCAGTCTGGCTGTGAAAGATTCACCCTACTCACACCTAACCCAGTGAAAAGCAGAGAATTCTCCACTCATACCCATAAATAAATGACACCTAAACTTAGGATAAAGGACAACTTTGTGTTCCATGAAGAAAGGGTAAGAGTAAAATACCATCCACATTAAATGGATTTTTTCTTCTTTATAGATTTTACATTTTAAACACATATGTCATGACATTTTAATGTAGCAGTTCTGAAATAGAGAAAAGGCACATTGATTTTGTGCCCCAAAGAAAAATAAACAATAGCACTTTCAGAAAAGGCTTTGACTTGAGTGTCCCTTGAACCACAGAAAGCACATTTATCCCAAAGCAGAATGATATTGGTGATGACTTCACCGCTTGGCCATTCTTCCATCCAACTATTCTACTTTGACCCTGTCACTGAAGTCGCTATGATGCCAATGCTATGATACAGCGTGCTGTTGAAACTTTGCTGTGAATTTAGATTGATGTAAATAATACCACCAAATGCACCATAAACTGCACCAATATGATTAATAAAGAAGACTAACTGAGCTCTCTCTCATATTTAGCTCTAAAATCCATGATTTTTAGAGATTTTTATTGAGGCTCGAAAACTTTTAAATGGATGTCCAAGTAAAATTAAATATATTTTCTACCTGAAATTCTTTTCTTTTCCATATTTCACTTTGTTAAAAACAGACTCTAGCTGGGTGTGGTGGTGTATGCCTGTAATCCCAACACTTGGGAGGCAGAGACAGAAGGATTACTGTGAGTTCGAGGCTAGCCTGGGCTACATAGTCAATTTAGGGCCAGCCTGAAATACAAAGCAAAATCCTCTCTGAAAAAATAAAACAAACAGACTATATAACTTTAGTATCCCTAAAAAGAAATGTTAAAGAGATTTCTTTTTAAATCCATAGCCCACGTTTGGTGTCAAAGAAAACTATTAAATAATGATTTGAACTACAAGGCTACTAAGAAATTATTTACTTCTCCTCATTTGAAATACCATTATCCGAAGATTCTTACTATTGATACACTTTGGATCTGAATACTAATGGTCATAGAAAAAGTAAAACAACATTTGTAAAAACAAAATCCCTCTGCGATCTCATTGAAATATGTGTAACAGATTAAAATACTCTTCTTAAGCTGCACAACTGAAGATTATTGCTTAAATGAAATGTTATTATATTGATATCTTTTGAAAATTCTTATTCTAAATCCTTTTCAATCTACCCTTTATGGTAAGTGTACATGTCTGTAAGATCCAATGAAATATAAACCTACAACATACAATACACAAGTGGATTTACTTAAGAAGATCACTGTTTCAACTTTCAATTTGAAAATGGAAAACTCTCATTTACCATTGGAAAAAATTATAAATGAAGTCTTCCTTACTCACATATGTATATACTGTTCTAGGTTTTCACTTTGACAACAGAAAATTCCTTTATCCTTTTTTAAAAAAATTGCCAATGTATACTTCTTCATTCATTTCTAAACAGCTCTTCTTGATCATTTCAGAGTCTTAAAATAATTTCAAGGTAACACTGTCTCTTGACTCCCTAGAAAGCTCTAGGAAGTCTAGATGGTCAGTTCCCACAAAACACAAGAAGAGAAGAGCAAAGAGAGTGGAAGGAACTCCTCTCTAGGATGCACAGAAGGCTTTTCCACTGCCCTGCATTGCTCCTTCAAACAAGTTTCCAACGTAGACTCTCAGTAGTTCTGTCTATAGTGTTGCAAGGGGCAGAAAGTGAGTTTGACAGACCTGACCATATTGTGAAAGCCCCTTTTGCTTTGGACTCCAACCACTTTTACTGCGTGCTCATGTTCTTCATGAACAGCCTTTTCAAAACAAATATTATGGCATAGTCTGGTGCCACAGTGCCTTCCAAAGACACCATTTCTGTTTCTGTTCAAATGGTGCTATGTGGGCAAGCTGGAGAGCTGTCTTGGAAATTATTATTAGAGGGTGCTTCATATTTTAGGATCCAAGACAGTGATAACTTAATTCAGCTATCATCAGAGCTATCCAAAAATGGCCTTTTGGAAAACAAACCAATTGGCTCAAATTTGCTCGTCTCACACCCCTACTGAGGTTTATTTTATATTTTGTGTTCAAAATTATGGCTATCTCAGAAATATCAGTGTAAATTTTGCATCCAACTTGGTCAAACTTATTTTGGGTACTGTCAAGTCTTCCCCTTCAGAAATCAAGTAATTTAATATACTCTGTCTTTCAAGTTGGAGACTAATTGGATTTTGGCATTTTTCAGTAAAACAGTTGTTTACATTAATAAAATGGATGAGTACTATTTTTTCTTTGATGATTCAGATCACCAGAAAAAAGTGATCCCAAATTAATTATATTTGTCAACATTGTCATCATCACAAGATGTTCTACTGGAGCTCAACTAAGTTTTTTCACATAAAGCCAAAGGGAAATGTGTGACAAATATCGTATAATACGTGTATGTGTCATTCTGCTCTTCTGGGAAGCCTGCAGAAATGAAAATCAAGTAAGGAAACAAGAAAGGAAGGAAAGGAGGGAGGGAGAGAGAGATAGAGTAAAGGAGAGAGAATAAAGGAGGGAGGGAGGAGGAGAGGGAAGAAGGACAAACCCTAGGGGAACTAAGAGACCAAAGCAGGTATACAAAGATGTCAGCCAGTTTTTAGTTGATGGAAACCAAGTGAAAAGGATGCAGCTAATTATTTATTAAAAGCTAAAAAAGAGCAACCCCTGTAGGAGAGATGCCAACCAGCAGCTGTCAATTTATAAACCAAAAACTAAGAATGATTCAGGAACTGGAAGCATCAAATATTTCAAAATCTGGAGCTCACAATAAAAATAAAAATAGGAGCATTTTGACTTCGTTTCACCTCATAGTTTGTGGAGATTTTAGTTCAGTCAGCTGGCTCTAAGGCAAGGTAGAATGATAGAAGAGAAAAAATTCATGGCAAGGCAGGCAGAAGACTGCATCAGTGAGCAGCAGCAGCAGCCTTCTTTCTTTCCCTGTATTTTCCATCCAGGTTACCACCAAAACTCATCCAAGAGCTATCACACTCATGTTGAGGCTTCCATTATCTACACCCAGAGCTATGCTAAACCAATATAGTTATCACATACCTTTCACCCCAGTATCACACAACCCAGATCAAGCTCGCCCACCCATGATACAGTGATCTCCCAGAGACCCCCCCCCCATGAGCAGATGAGGCTTTGGGGACATCCAGATACAAGCCATAATAATCATCCACAAGACTATATTTCCATATATTCATAGGATGTGAGAAAATTAAGGCCTGGAGGAGGATTGAGATGACACCGACAGCTAGAACAGGATAACAATTTGATAGTGAGACAAAGAACTTCTTAAATATGTAAAACATATGATAATGCCTATATACTCTAGGCCCCTGATGGCCAGGTTATGCTGAACAGGCATAAAAAGAAAATGCTCTTTGGAGAAAGAATCTAGCCCAAAGAAAATATGCAGATAAGGAAAACTGGACACTCCTGCTAAGTTTGCCTGAACATGCTCTACGGAAACCCAACAGTAAACAAATTCTGTCAAAGCACTACTTGCTTATTTTCAGTGATTCACTCTTAACAAGAACAGATAATCAATAATTACCAAGTCTTTGAGAAGAGCTATCAGGATTAAGTGTTAGATGCTCAGCATTACATAGAAAAGATAAATTAATAGGAAGAAATTGATCCTGGAAATATAAGCCAATGGCAAAATGTGTTTATGTAATATTCAAAGAAAATGAAAGACATGGTTCTCTCTTAAGAGTTTTCTACCAAAAAGTACAACTGGAGTAAAAAGAGAAATTTCATGGCTACATAAATATGATATATATTTCCATTAAATCAATGAAAGACAAAGCTAGGAAATATTTTTAAATAGAGTATAAAAGAAAAAAATTAAAAATAAGCATTTAAACAATTGACATAGGGCACTCAATTTTTGACCAAGACAAATTCGTAACAGTAAAATTTGTCTAAGCCGAAAGGGCTACGTTCCCCAGTTAGCTACTTACTGCCAGGAACTCCTGAAATATTACCAGAAACCTCTGCAGTGGGCTTCAATCTCTTGCTCAGTGTACGATGCAAGGCTGAAGGAAAAACAAAAAGACAACTAAAAGAGAAAGAAACTGGAGGCTGAGGACAACCAATACTGGTGCAAATAGGAAAGGCATTGGTCCACCCAATTCACTTATTTGTACTAGTAATCAGGCGGGGTAAAGGCACACTACATGAGAAGGCAGGAGTGTGTGTAAGCATGTGTAATTGAGCAGTTTCTATGGAAACTAAGGAGGACAAAATTTTTAAAGAAAGAGGCAAAGAATTCTTGAGTTAGGAGCAGAATAGACAAAATATAGAGTTGTCATTAGAACATTGTCCTTCTAGTTAAAAAGTTTTAATTGGGCCGGAGATTTAGCTCAGTGATTCCGGCACCTGCCTCGCAAACTCAAGGTCCTGAGTTCGATCCCGGTAACCACATAGAATGCTGGGCGTGGAGACTCACGGCCACCAGCAATCAATACCACATACCACAGTGCTGGGCGTGGTGGCTCACGCCTGTAATCCCAGCACTTGTGAGGCAGAGACAGGAGGACTGCTGAGTTCCAGGCTTGCCTGGGCTACATAGTGAGCTCAGGGCCAGCCTGAACTATAAAGCGAGACTCTGTCTCAAAAAAAAAAAAAAAAAAGTTTTAATTGTGGGAATGGAATTTAGGTGGGTTACTCTGACCTTGGCAAGTAAACATCAGCTAGAAATAAGCCAAATGTGGGGTTAACTCTTCAGTCTACACTGCCTACACCCTGCTTTGGGTATAATTGGTATCCTAGTCCCTTAGAACTAATGAAACATCAAAATTGTACCAAAACATATAGCATGAGGTTTCAGAGCTCTGGAGATAAATATATAATCCCAAAAGATTCCAAGAATTAAAATTACATTCTATGTGAATTTAGAGAGAGGATTTTATGCCATGTAAAAACATACAGTTAATACAGAAAAAGTAAAACATTTAAAGATAGTTGCTTATGCATAAGTTCAATGGGGGAATCAGCCTGGATATTTCTAAATTTTTTGACAGAACATCCTATAAATGCCAGATATTCTGCAAAGGTGAACAAATCTTGTTATTTTATCCTATTTCAAAGTTAGAGAAATTCTTGATTAGAAATAAACTAAGTAGCTCATAAAACTCGTATGGTTTTATTCCCAGAGCCTTGTGCCTCCTTGGGGCACAGCTTCAAGATACTAGGAAAAAAATTCTTGAAAGTTTTATGAAGCAAATGTGAAGACTAAATTAGTATAACAACACTAATAGGGCCTACCTAACTCGATATTCAAATAGAAATGTGCTTCCTAGAGATAGGAATGGGAGATGCTTCCGTTTTCTAAAAACCTCAGTTAGACATAAAAATGGCATCTACCTCATAAAGATGCAATAAACCCTAAGCAAGGAACTACATCCAAAATGCTAACAATCATCTCTAGATCATAATTAGAGGTGGATATATTATAGCTAATATTTGCACTTCCATTCAGATGCATATTGAAATCATTTAACTCACTAATCCCACAGTTCTTTTACATAAAGGGAATTAACATATATAAAATTCAAAAGCAAAGCCAGGGTGGACACCTATGCTCCTCATGATCAAGGCAAGAGAAAGACAAGGGATCAGAACCACATCCTATTTGTCCCCTTGTCCCCGTGCAGTCAGTGGACCAGGTCACTCATCCAAATGTAGCAGATTCATGTAACATGATAAAATGATAGTTTTAAAACACTGGATGTGGGGCCGGAGGGTTGGCTCAGTGGTTCCGGCGCCTTGGCTCAGTGGTTCCGGCGCCTGCCTCGCAAGCGCAAGGTCCTGAGTTCGATCCCAGGTAACCACATAGAATGCTGGGCGTGGTGACTCACGCCCACCAGCAATCAATACCACATACCACAGTGCTGGGCGTGGTGGCTCACGCCTGTAATCCCAGCACTTGGGAGGCAGAGACAGGAGGATTGCTGAGTTCGAGGTTAGCCTGGGCTACATAGTGAGCTCGGAGCCAGCCTGAACTACAAAGCGAGACCCTGTCTCAAAAAAAAAAAAAAAAAAAAAAACATTGGATGTGGTCAGAAGTAACACTGAGCTAAATGTCTTCATTTTGTTCCCCCTTTAAGGAATAAAATTTGAGTGTAAGCCCGAAGACTCTCTTTCCTGTCCCCTAGGGATGCTCTAGTTGTCTGAAGCCCCCAGTTATTTAGTATTTTTACTTGAATGAGAAGTGTCTCCTTGGAAACACTCTTTCTGGGACATGACCATTTTGGTGGTTGACTTGGGCACTTTCCATGTGAAGTAAACAGATAAATGGACAAGCAGTAATTTCCCACCTGACAGTTGAAGTTAGTTAAATCCATCTGCTAAATCATGAACATTACCTTCAATACTCCAACTGGGCAGAGCTTGAATTTTTGTGCTCAGGAATCATGATAGAACAAATGTCTAGCTGCTACCGAGAATTAAAGTTTAAGGTTTGTATAATTCCATAAATATACAGTCATAGAAAATATTCAAAGGGAAAAGGAGGGGTAGGGGTAAGTAAAGAGGGGAAAGGAAAAAATTTAATGATTGAAAAAAGGAAACTAAGCTTATGTATATAAGGGTGGGGGACTTGGGGGTAGGGGAATGGGAAAAATTGAAAATTAAGTTTTGTCAAGTACTGGTACAAACTCTCAATGTCTACTGTGATCATGATGTGTATATATAATGTACCAATAAAATCAATTTTAAAAAGCTACAGTCATGATATTTTGTGTATTGTATTAGTTCTCCCTCTTCTAAAAGTAAAATATTAAGGCTATTTTTGTCTAAATGTCACCAGCCTGGGTTTGAGGATCCTTGCCACTGAGACAAGGAATCTACCCCAGCCTTTGAAATCAGTTTATGAGTTCACTGATTTCCATCAGAATTTTCAGGACACAGTAGTAAAAGAGATATAAAAACGGGTTGTTAGAGATTTTAGGACACTAAAGAATAGAGCGTAGGTGGTCAGAGAAAATTCTACACATGATGAGTCGGTGTTGGATACATTTAAAGAGGCGCCTTCAAAAAGGGTGATCCAGGTTCTGCATTCTCACCATCTGGCGGGTGAGATCTACCTGCCTTTGCAGCCAAGATATGCTGCCCAGCAACATGGCTGCTTCCTGAGGACGAAACAAGTGTGTTTTACAGGCGAAGAGGTTGGGCTATAAACCCAGTTTACAGGCTTGCTGTGTCTTCAAGACTTCTAGGAATATTTAATTTCCGGAAAGGGTTTTTAAAAAGCTGCACGTTAGGACAATATTAAGATTTCAGTTTCCTTTTTCTCTTTTTTACCTCGTTTTTATTTTTTCTATCCTACCTCACAAAGATAAAATCAATAGGAAAATATTGATAAATTGTCATTTTAACTTTTCATTCATTTATCTAGGCTGAAAAAATATTATTTTTCCTATTATTATAGACATTTAAGTTAGACAGAAATTAAAATGCAGTCCAAGAGGGTCTGAGCCCTCGAGGAAGTCTGCACAAAACACAGGCGTGGGAGACAAATCTACAAAGCTCCTGGGGGTGGAGAAACCCAGCCGGGCCTGCTGGGGAGTCAGCAGCCTGGGATTGTGCTGTGATTAGCCTCACCGAGTCCAGGGGCCGCTCCTTCAGACGAGTGAATGACCGTGCGCCCCTCCCTGTCTAGGAATCCCTTTCATCCTTCCTTTGCTCCACTGGACCAAACATCTATGCCTGTTCATGCTGTGTCGACAGTAGTTTGACCTATGTTACACCTAGGCTGTGACTTCGCTGTGTACATTCCCCTGACAGCAGGGCATTACCCTGACCCTCATGGGCGGGGATCCTCCTGGACATCCGGTAGCTGCTCCTCTTTGCCTTATCCCCAGGAAAGCTCTCTAAACTTCCTCTTCTGGTTCTCATTTTCACTCCTTGGTGTTGTGAGCCCATGAACTTGGACATCTGCCATCCAAGAGGTTAGATATTACATTTTCCCTATGTCGCTACAGCTACAATGTAAGCATGAGAACTAAAGTCAGAGATCTTAGGAATTCCAACTGTACTGTGTGAAAGCTCATGGTTACACTGATTGGTAGAGTGTATGTGCTCAGACATAAACTTTCCCCAGACTTCTTCCTTTCACTCTTTCCTTCTTCTTCTGTTCAATTTTTTTGTAGGGGGCCTGTCAGTGAACTGTACCTACAGTGAAGAGAGAGAAAAGAGTAACGTTCATTCTGTTGCATAAATGGTCAACTTCCCATGTGCCCACATTAAAAATTTCTTGTCTTTTCTTTCACTAATGGGAAAAACCATAGTAGTAACCCATGACTTGCTCTAGGGCAACAATATTTTACAATCTGCCAATTGATTGAAGCCTCACAGCTGCCTTAAATTTTAATAGAGAAAGGGAAAGAAAAGAGGATTTTATGGCAGGTCAAAGGAAAGAGTTCGAGTCGTGGCCTGAAGCGAGGCCAATGGCACATCCCTCAGAAGAGTGAGAAATGATTCTCACAGTCTCAAAACTGTTAGAATTTAATATAGTTTTTCATTACTTTATACTATACTAAAATGTGTGTTTCAAAAGCTTTGCCACTTTTCTGTGAAAATTATAATATTGTTTAACAAATGTTTTTAATACAAAACCAGCTAGCTTGTTTGCTTATTATCTATAAAATATCGTGATGACTTTCAGATCCAGAAGATATCAGAGAATTATTTCTAGATGTGTTTCTCCAAAGAATAGATTTCATGACTGACAAAACAAGTTTGGGGATCAGTTGAATAAACATCAATAACTTTGTTAGATTTTCTCCTTTTTAAATTACAGAGCTTCTAGAAGCTGTCACATGTTGAGATGTAAGGCTATGTATATAACACTATGATAGAGAAATGGACTGAACACAACACTAAACATATTTTCCAAATAATTCCCCAATCCCTTTTAACCTTTCTTGGATATCATTCTACAAATTGGGTCTTTGTACTCTTTGGTTCTCAGGAGAGCCAGTCACCTCTAGTGACCAAAGATACTAGGTCACATCACCTCTTCGTGGCGAGAATGGACTCTGTGAGTAATGCGAGGCAATAATCCCTAGAGATCTGCTGTGAAACCTCATGCTCAGAGGGAGCAGTATGACCTTTCACAGCGGTATCTCTGGTCATGAGCGCCTCTGTTTCATGAGCAGAATCCCTTGGCGGAAGCTCATTCTTGTTTGCAAGCTCTGCCGTGGGTGACTGAAATGACTGTGGCTACACCAACACAGAACTTGGCCATTCCTCCAGAACTGAGGAATCAATTAACTCCATGAACCAAAGTGCCACCATGTGTAATAGGAAGAGCTCATGTGAGGTGTTCTACCACAATAAAATAAAATGATTATTTTTGAGAAGAAGGGAATTTAGTGAGACGGCATGTGACAGCGAAGCACAGTCCCTGCCAAGAACAAATGCTCATGAAAGTTGTCTTTATCATTTTGTGCCTGCCTTGGATCAGCCATCTTGCTCCCTACAGGAGAACAATACCCCACATCAACTGAGGACGGATGTAGTAGGTCCATGGCTTCAGGCTGTGGTTGGCTTCCTCCAGGCAGAAAAGTCACGGCAGAAGGATTCAGAGGAGCAAAGCTGCTCAGCTCATGACAGCTGAGAAGCAGAGCAGAAAGAGAATGACAGAGAGGAAGGGGCAAGGAGCAAACGCAGACCCCAAGGCCACATCTCCATGACCCAGCCAGACACACCCAGAAGTGCTCCTCACCAGTCCCAAAGCCAATCAGGTTGACATTCCTCCTTCACCACTACTCTGCAGATGAAAGTCAGATTGCCTCACACAGCACGGTTTCCTTTTAATGCCTTCATTTTGAACACTTCATGTTGTAAGGTTTTTTTCAGATTGTACAAATACTTGTAAAATAAAGGTGAGCTGTACTGATAGTTTGTTTTCCTTTTGAATGTCTTGCAAGGCAAATAATCTCAATTGAGTTTGCCTATGTGTTGGCAGACTATGTGTTCTAAACCTTTGTTATGAAACCAGCACCTTTTGAGATCATCCCTAATATAAGAAAGATAAAGTGCTGTCTGCTTAATATAACATATGCCACAGATTTGTAACATTCACAAGGGATATGTCAAAAGACCTTTGCAAATTCCCACATGCATAAATGTCACTATAGCATATAATTTTCCACATAAATCTAGTGAATGTAATGATGCATTTAAATAACCCTTTCAGATCTCTGTTGAAGTTTTCTGCATACCTGATGACCAGCTGAGAAAAACTGAGCCAACGCAACACCGAGACACAAAGAGGTTGGTGAGGTTCGCTCGGCCTCGTGATTTTACCCCTCACACTGGCCTCAAGGGTAGAGTCTTCAAGCAATCCCAACACACAAGTACTTCAGGCTATAAACTTGCCAGATTGCGTGTGAGTCAATAAAACTACAGATATCAAATCTGTGAATGATAATAAGAGAGAATTCTGCAAAATATTGGGAAGCGATAGTTGCTCGAATAGGAAATTAATCAAAACAGACAAACTTCGTTCTGTGTCACGAATGAGAGATTCTGTGTGCTGGACACAGTCTTCACATGGTCAGGTAAGATGTGCCACATCTAAAAGCAAACAGGAGCCAGGAAGCATGAGTAAGAACCACTGAATAAGAAATAAATATCCCTCTGTTCCCGTTATGCAGTGAACATCCATTAGCATGTAAACTTCCACTTATAAGTACCCATGGGAAAACTGCCAACAGGACGCTATATGCTGAAGATGATTAAATCAGCATTACAGAGAGAAAAGCACAAAAGGAGACTATCCGAACAATTTAATTACAAATACCACATTTACTGGAAGACAGAAATTTGAAATCTCTTATCGCCATCAGCTACTTGTAAGATGAAATTTCAGGCTGGGAGGGGAAAGACAATACCCTTAATAGAAGTTAAGTATATTTACTCATATCCATTGTATAGATTTTAAGCTTTGTTTTTCATGATTATGTCATCTGCTCCGAGTTGCACAGCAAATAAGGCAGAGTTAAAATTTACAGTCTGACTGATGCTCGTCACCAATTTTCAGCACTATAGCAAACACGCCAAAAGATTGAGAGTCTGGAACCAAATTGATTTGTTTTATTTTGTTCTTCATTTGTTTTGCTCTGATTAATTCTGGGTATCTTTTTCCTTACCTGTAAAATGGGGAACAATAAGATTTATTGTATCAGGTTGTTGTGACAGCTAAATGTCAGGATTCCTTCTCAGTACCTAGAACAGGGGCTGGTTGGTAGAAATCATTCAATAAACATCAATCACTATTATTATCATCAACATCGTTGGCAGCAGCAGTAGCAGCAGCAGCAGCAGCAGCAGCAGCAGCACTGTTACATGACAGGGTCTCACTTTTCCATGTACCCCAGCATGAAAGCAGAAGGACACGTGGGATAAGGCCGGCCTGTAATAAAGAATATCTGACCGGGCCGGAAGGTTAGCTCAGTGGTTCTGGCGCCTGCCTCGCAAACTCAAGGACCTGAGTTCGATCCCCGGTAACTACATACAATGCTGGGCATGGAGACACGCCCACCAACAATCAACACCGCATACCACAGTGCCGGACGTGGTGGCTCACGCCTGTCATCCCAGCACTCGGGAGGCAGAGACAGGAGGATTGCTGAGTTCGCGGCGGCTTGCCTGGGCACCATAGTGAGCTCAGGGCCAGCCTGAACTACAAAGCGAGACCCTGTCTAAAAAAGCAAAAAAAAAAAAAAAAAAAGAATATCTGACCAATTCAATTTTTACAAAGTTTATTGTATGAATTATGTGACAGCGAGTACAAAAGTCACAAAGTGCCATGTGTGGAACAAATATTTCTAAAATATGTGTTCAGATTAGAGCTCTGACTGCTCTGATTTTATTAAAAAGAAATTTGACTTGTCACATTCACTTCTGAATAATGACTCACTGATTCTAATATTTAGCTTTGTTAAAACATATCACTAACTACATTCTTTCAGAAAAATAGGAATTACGTATTCACAAAATAATAATTCTCATGAGAAAGTATAAAGTTTTTTAATGTAAAAATTTAAAATATGGAAACCGATGTTGTATTTAGTAAAACTGTTAAGGAAGGTAATTAGCATTTTTCTGTCCAAACCTAACACATACATTTTAACATTTCTCTATCACATTTCAATTTTTCTTTTCCTTAAGATCCAGTTAATTTGTGGGGATGCTAGATGAACTCTACTGGAATCTCATAAACCAGTGAATTTGAAGACAAGTTTAAGGCCACCCTTTAAGAAAACTAAAATAATGTCTTGTGATTGTGAAACTGTTGTGTTAATTAATGATGGATTCAAAACAAAGACAAGATCTCAGTCTTAAGGAACTGCATGCACTGATTCTCACAGCATTACAGGCAGATCAGCAAAGGAAGCACTTCAGGTTTGGTAAGGGAGCTGGATCTGCTTTCTTCTGTTTATTAATAATCAGCTGCTGGGGGGTTAATTCCCTGACACAGGTGCACCTTCTGTAGCTGAGGGCGAATCCAGAACCTCATCCTGAGGCCTGGTAGAGACAGCAGGAGTCAGTCATACATGGACTCAGCTCGTTGCCTGTCACTTCTGCCATATTCTATGGACCAAGGAAACTGAACAGGAAGTTACAAGAAATATACACTGCTCAGGATGGACCATCTGAGGGTGTAGCTATAAGGGGATCAAGAAGGGACTCATGTTTCGAATGACTATAGGGACAGAGGGACCTTATGTAGGGAGAGTGAGAGGCGCCCCCCCCAAAGCCTGAGCAAACAACTAAGATGAGTTTTGATATCTGTAAAAGCCAAGCCAAAGCTTGTGGTCACACTTCCTCTGAACTCTGTACCCTACCAGGTTACCTGCAAGAGGAGAGTTGAAGCTTGCAGTTACACTTCCTCTGCATGTTGTAACCTTCCAGGATTGTTCTGCAGAAACTAGAGAGAGAGAGAAAGAGAGAGAGAGAGAAACACTGACTTCAGAGTGTGGAAATTCCCCCAAAAAAATCCTTCCCCATCTACCCTGGTAATGAACTCATTAACGAAGCAAGTAGAGCCACCCTCAGTCCAGGGACAGGACAGGACCCTGACACCCATGAAGTTGACATCAAAAGTCCACGTTCAGCAGCAGCTCCATTTCAGGCACCCCTGCTTGCATCTCTGAGAGAAAGACAGCTTTTTCTGTGCACTTTGCTCATTAAAGAAAAAAATAACTGCTTCCACACTTTTGATCTCTACCAGATTGTTCCACAACCCTCTGTGTCATCAGAGGAGCCAGACCTGTGTTTTCCCGGACATGACACTGCCAAAGGCATCAGACAGTCATTAAAAAAAAAGCTGATAACAAGGTGATTCATTTATGTCTATCTTAGTTCCTTGATTTCATCTTCAGTGATCTTTTCTTCACCCTATTTCAACCATCACCTGCCACCTTCACATCTTTTATTTCAAGCAACTCTGTCAAAATATGATTTTCTTTCTTGAAGCATATCTACTCAGTAATTCTGTAATTCATGAAATATGAAGAAATATTTCTTCTTATTAAATAATAAATTCACTAGTAGGTCTTGAGTACTCTGTGCAGGAACTGAATTCAGTTTTTTTCACACGTTTTTTGCATAACTCTTGCAACAGTGCACTGAACTAGGAAACCAACTTTATCTCATCAGCTATTCTTATCAAAACACGAAGAAATGTTTCCAAGACATACTCACGAGTGGCTGAGTCTCAATTCAAAGCAACACAATCTTACTCCAGAATGTTTTCAACCACTACAGATAATGTTTTTCCATCCCTTTCCACTTCCTCGACAAAATACAGGCCTCTGAAATAAATCACTACCAACCTTTCACTCTTGACCACTCCCTGGCATCTTGCTCAGTCTCAGCCTGAGGATATTACAAGGCCCATCACCCAGGTGGCGCCTCCACCCTCACCTGAGCATGCACCCTTCTTCCCCTCTCTGGCATTGGTCTCGCGTAGCGTCAGGCTGCAGTGAACCCACTGTCCTCCTGACTTCAGATCTGGTATTTGAATATGTTGTCATTTCCAGTGGACGAAAGACTTCGACCTTAGCACTTTCACATTAGCACATCATCTGAAATCACAACTGACCACTGCATGCTCTGACAGTCCAAAATATATCACTCTTGTATGTTCAAAATGTCTATTTCACCACAATCTCAGTGTCAGTGAAAGGTTACCTTATTTTGCCAATTTTAGGATTTTTTAAGCAAGTTTTTGTACCTGAAATTTTGCAACTGAAGTCGGACAATATAGCCAATTATGTTATTACATATGTGATTAGCACCAAAAATATAATTATTGAAACTTACATTTGAAAGAAAATCTAGAATCAATAGCAAATGCTCCCTTTAATTTCATTTCAAACTGTTACAATGGAGGTTAAGTGATAAGTCAGACCTCTTTTTAGCAACTCCCCCAAGTACTAGTCAAAATACCCAGTTCTATAAAATTTTCAAGTGACTATAAGAACATGAGTTTCACCTTTTTTGACTTGTTTTTGGTTTGATTTGTTTTATTTTACTTTAGGTTTTTATTCAGTGATACATCACCAACATACTAGATGCCAGAGATAATAATATTTCAAGGAAAAAAATCACAAACAAGAATAGCAAGAAATGCTTTAAAAGCCCAAGATTCTGAATGTGAAATGTGGTGGTTGATCTTAATTGTCATCGTTACTGGACTGGGAGCCACTGGTGAGGTCAGTGAAACATATGTCGAGGAAGGTCCAGTAAGTGATGGGAGCATAACTCTGGGTATTATCTAGGGTGCTCCCCTCCTCTCTGGCACCATCCTCAGCTCCACTTAGCAGCAGACATGAACTGAAGCAGCTTTACTTGGCTGCACTTTTCTACCATAATGGTTCTGCCCACCGTGGACTGAATCCCCCCAAACCAAGAGTCAGATTAAACCTCTTCTCCTTTAGGTTACTGATGTTGAATACTATGTTTAGCAATGGAAAGGCTGCCTAATACATGAAGTTTTAAGACTTAACACATTGATTTTTATGTGTTTTTAATTTGCCCATAGATTGTTAGACAAGTGCCTAAAATGAGAGTGACTTTTTAATATATATAAAATAAGATGGAAATATCACAACTTAATTAGAAGTAATTTTTGTTTTGTGGCACAGTACTGTAAATTATGTGTGCATTAAAGAAGGAAAAATTTCATAACTGAAGAAGTTCTCATGTATTTCAGCATGTTACAGTTGTACAAAACATACAGACAGAATAAGGACCCATCATGATGCCCACGTTCTACTCCCTGGAACCTGGGACTTCTGTCATTTACACAGAAGAAGAGATTTTTTGGGGGTCTGATTAAGTTGGAGAATTTGAGAGAGGAAACTCATTCTAGATTCCTGGAGTGTTCTAGACACTGTACTGCTGGCTTGGTAAACAGAAGTCAGGAATGCATGAGGCCTCAAAAAATTGAAAAAGAAAAAAAAATTTTTTTGTTCACACCCTCCAGAAAAGAAATAATCTTGCCCACATGCTGATTTTAAGATTTCTGATCTCTACAAAAGTATGAAAATAAATTTTAAATTTTTTAATATAATACAAGATTTAATAAAGAAAATATTGCAGTCTTCTTGCTTATATAAAAAGGTACAAAATAATTAGAGAATAACAACAGTCCGTACACTGTGTATCGTAATCTTAAAAAAGAAAAATGGCCAGAATGCAAGTCATAGACAAAAAAAAAGGCTCTCTCTTACAAAGAAAAAACAGATGAAAGTACAAAACTTTCTCTTCAGCGAACCAATAGAAACTAGTAATTTAAATCCAAAAAAATTAGTTATTTGTTAAAATATTTTTGAAACAATAGAGCAGATAATTTGAGGAATCTTAGTACTATAAACTCATGTCAGGGTTTTGCTATAGTAATAAGAAATCGGTAAAAAGCATATACGCTCTAAATGTTGGAAAACTACTTTGGCTACAGCGAGTACCTCAGTGTTGCATGC